>CABHPP010142010.1:0-39980 GCA_902168425.1 Peromyscus attwateri | reverse complement strand
GGTTGGTGAGAGACCTTGCTTCCGTGAATGAAGTGGCGATTGCTGAAAGAAGATGATTGTCATCAACTTCAGGGCTCCATATGCATGCACACACCTGCAAAATTTAAAAGTTGTCTCCTAAGGATCTTAATGGACAGACAAGATTATAACATGCATTGAGATGAAATTGGTACCAATCTTCAGAACCTAATGGACAGGCAAGATTATAACATACATCAAGATTAAATAAGTGATAACACTCAGGACCAACTGACCAGGCGAGATTATAAATGCATTGATATTAAACAGGTAATAATCATCAGGCACTAATGACAGGCAAGATTATAACATGCATTGATATTAAATAGGTGATAGTCTCAGAACCTAATGGACAGGCAAGATTATAACATGCATTGATATTAAGCAGATGAGTATTCTCACAGCATAAGTGTAAGGAAGGACTAAGCAAGCATGGCCTACAGAAGGAAATACTGATTGGTGTAGTCTACAGTTAGAATTTCTGTTCACTGAAGTCCTATAAAGACAGGATAGTGTTGCAGACCTACCATCCCAGCACTCAGGAGGTCAGGGAAGAAGGTATGAGCTTGAGGCTGGTTCGGGCTTCACAGAGAGACCCTGCTCAAAACTTAAAAGTCACAAACCTAACGCAAACAAATAACAACAATCAAAGGAAATGTTATCTGGATAAATAAGCTACTGCTTACTGGTAAGCAAGAGAAATGACATGAGAGGAAAAAAAATGGACAAATGAGATGACTTTTAGAGAATCGATTTTGCATGGCAAATTGGTGGTCAATTCATTATTACCTGGGGGAATGCAAATTAAAACCAACCATTTCACATCAGTTACTAGTAAACATTTGGGATTAGCTGAGATGTGGAGATGGAGGAACTCTCAAAACATGTAACATGTTTATCCATTATATGCATTAGTTACATATAATATATAAATATTTTATTTTTGTATCAATAAAAATATGTTTAGGCTGGAGAGGTAACTCAGCAGTTAGGCGCAGGTACTGTTCTAGATGATCTCATACCAATTCCCAACACTCACGTCAGATAACTCACACCTGCCTGTTAACTCCATCTTTAGAAGAACCAGCAATCTCTTTTGACCCCTGTGGTATCTGCACGCATGTGACATACATATATATGTATGTATATACATACAAAATACATACACACATATCTGTAAATAAAAATGTGTGCTGTGGTCACCCATTAGAATGTTACACAGCCACAAACATGAAGGAGCATTTATGTACATCAGTAAGGACCAACCAGATGAACATAATGCTGAATAAAACAAGGTATTAGGAAAATAGTATTGTCATAATCCCATGATTATAAATCAAATGTTGACAATTAAATATTTACATTTAGGGATACATGTACAAATACTAAACACTGTGTATTACCAGCAGCCCGTGATGATGTTCTCTTATGTGAAGAGTGGGTTGCAACCAACATTGGTAGTTTCTGGGATATGTTCACAATTGTTTCTTGGAAAGGATGGTGGGCAAGCACTAAAAAACAGTTACAACAGCAACTTCTCTTGCTGACATGGGCCAGATGCCAATGCCCAGAGAACCTAGAATCACCCACATCCTGGTGAAGATGTACATTTTCTCAGGCTGAATTCACCAAGCCCCACTTTGGTTTGCCCAGAACCTGCAGCCATAGGTTTCTGTTGCCCATACCCCTCTTCCAGGCTATCAGCCCCTATTCACTTGATCCCAACTCATGACATTTCAAATGGTTTGTGACCCAACTGCTTGTTCCATGTGCCTTTGGAGACTCCTTTGGTTACTGGAAGCTTCTCCTGCTCTGCCCAGGAACCCTGAAGACTCTAGGATGATCTGACTTTCTAGCTGAAGACCTCCACCCCAGGTTACACCAGGTTTCTCCCTACTCCAGTTGTTGGGCACCTTCCAGCACTGAGGATTGTTTCTGTCCATTCTCTGGATGTGGGGGCAGGGGCAGGGGACTGTCAGCTTGTTTTCCTTCTGGTAGCATTAGGACAATGTCTATGCAGCCTTTCACATACTTCCCCTGAAAGAAGAGCTTGGTGTCATACAGTGGCTTTTAGATCAAAGGTGACTTCTCTGCACCCTTGAGGTCATCTGCTGTTTGCACAGGCTACTGGATCTTCCTCTAGTGCTTTTACTGAGTTAATGAGGGTGGAGAACTGGAGGGGGGGGAGAACGGGGGAGGTGTTTGCACAGTTCTGTACTCCCTTTCCACTCTCCTCTCCCTCCCTTCTCCCCTCCCTTCTCCTCTTCTTTCTTCTCCTCCCTTCCCTTTTTCCCTGCTTCCTCCCTTCTCCCCTTTTCTCATAGTTTTCTTCTTGCAAAGCCTTATGGATGCTTGGCAGGTGCTCTACCCTGAGCCCTGAGCCCCACCTGTCCTTCCTTCACACCCACCCCTCTCAGCTTCCCTGTGATTTTTAACCTTCCCAACTACCCCTTCCCCATCTGTGAGGCTTGGTGTTTCCCTTCTTCCTGGTGTCTGGTTCTAGAATGTACTCTGAACAAAGTTTGTCCACCTCAGAAATATAGGGAGGAGAAACGTTTGAATGGCAGCTCCTTTGGGTGAGGGGATGGCTGAGTACTAAGAGGTGGGCAGGTTGTCCTTTTCAAAATGAGCAGGGAGTGTGCAGCCGCAGCCAGCATTGGATGGAAGTCCTTGGTAAATGACCTTTTTGATACTATCAGTGCTGGCGGCTGCTCAGTTTCCTAGTACACGGAGAAGACCTTGCCTCATGGCCTTCTGCCCGTGTGGAGGTGAAAGAATGTAAACCTGGTTAAACTTCCGTGTTCCTTCTTAGCTCCCTCCATGATGAACTGGCAGCTGGGAAAAATACAGGAAACAATTCAGACACCCCAAATTAGCCAAAATGGATGGTCCAGCTCTGGCTGACAGTGAAAAGCAAGGAGACAGAGAGGGAGAAGGGAGGGACAGAGTCGTGTGGTCTCTGAGGCCCCAGGATGGTATGTCCTTCTGTATTCACTTGGTAAAATATGAGACGATGTTAGCCAAGCACAGCTTCATGTTGCTCAACAACAGAGAAAACACGGAGAAATGTGGCTTTAGGCAGCTTGAGCATTTTGTAAACACATCCCAGAGTGAGATGGCCACAGTACCACCCAACTATGTGATCTTTGGGACCACCTGTGGTTTTTTTTTGTTGTTGTTGTTGACTGAGAGCTGTTTTGTGGCACACAATTGTGCTTGCTTGGTAAACACCAACATCTGTCTGCTTGAAAATGGCATGTAAATGCATGAGTTGAAAGAGGTTTGAATGCCTGCTGCTGGAGTTGGGTACATAGTGGCTCATTAACGCTGAAGCCCAGAGAGGGAGTTGGAGAGGCCAGTTGGGCCAGCAGAATACTCTGGCCAACTCTCTTCCTGGGTGGAGCATGGGGCCTGCTCTCCTTCCTCTGAGGGGCTTCTGCACCAGGTCCTCTGCACAGCTGGGAGATTCTGGATGCCCAGGGAAGACCCTGGTATGTTTGGGGCCAGCATCTGGGGACTCTGGAGCTCTCTTTCCGTCTTCACAAGCCTCCAATCTGCACCAAATGTTTCACATTACTCAGTGTGAAAAGCCTCCTATTCTTTCAGATTTTTTACAAGTTCATACATCCGTGGAAACCCAATATTCCATATTTCACTCTGCTTTGTGGATGTCATTGTGAGGGATGCGGGTTCACAGGCAGCGGGCCCCTTCTGGCTTTGATCAGCTTGACCGCAACTAATTGTAAATGGGGAACAAACGAAAGAAATATTTACAAATTTCATGGGAATTCAGGCGGGGCCTAAGCCTCCCCTAATGCCTCCATTCACAGCAAATGTTTATTGAATATTTCGCCTCTACTGTGTACTTCAATATTTATGTAGTATTAGGTTTTAGCTTGTTCTGAGGGGACATGGGAAGTTAACAAACTGCCCTGACTTACCTAGCTCCTCGGCTGTTCCCTCTTCCTTTTCCGTTTGCAAACTTCCTTTCTTTGCCATCACAAAATCTGCTTCGGCCTAAAAAATAATAATAATAATAATAAGATAAAATAAATCTACCCAAATTCCAAAACCACAGCTGGAAGAAGGGGAAGGGGAAAAAATAGTGGGTGTGTGGCGGGGGGCAGATTGAAAAAGGACTGTAAAATCTAAAACAAATTTTGAGTTGCAAAGTTGAGTTGGGGAAAATCAAATGAGAATGTTCAAGATTTGTTCAGAATAAAGTCATAAACGCCTGGAGCCAAGTGAAGCAGCTGTGGGGTCTTGCAGGCTGGAAGGCTGCACCAGCTCAGAGCGGAATATTATGCAATTAATCAGCACTTGTATAGCTACAGAGGACCACTGAGCCCTGTTCCCGCAATGCAGATCTGCTTGACTTTTCCAGAAGAATCTTTGTTTACACAGGCTTTATGTGTTCTCCCTGGGGGTTGTGGAGAGGCTCCCTGTATAGCTGGGAGGGGTCCGTGGCCCCTCTCCCACCTCACCTGCCTCATGGCAAGTTCTGGAAGCTTCCTGGACACTTCCTGCTGCTGTCATGAGCTGTTTTTGCTAGAACGCTTAGAGAGTGGATGGGCCAGATGCTGAAGGGAGGGGAGGAGGCGACCTCTGTCTAGAGAGTCCTTTTCTGTCACCTTCTTAGATGGCAAAGATGTCTGGGATTTGTGGACACTGTCATAATAATTGCTCTAGCAACCACACTTTTCGATAGAAGCTCTGCACATCTGCATGTGCTCTGTGCCCTGGGCTTGCTCTACCCCAGAAGTCATAAATGTCAGACGAGATTCTTCTACAGACAAAGGCTGGCTTAATCTGCCATCCTCATCTTTCCCAGAAGAACAGCCTATAGAGAGAATGACCCCAGATGACTGCAATCCATGATGGAGTCATGACCCCCAAGTGGGTCTCAGTGGCTGCACAGAGCCCCAGAGTTTAAAGGAGGAATGGGAAGTTGGAGAAAAACATAGTTAACTCCAAAGCCAGTAAAAAGGACAGACTCCAAAGGGGCACTTTGGAAACAGTTCATTTCTTTATAAGATTAAAATCCTACTTTTTTTTGAACTTTGAGGAGGTTACAGACTTTAGTGGAATCAACAGTGGACACAAAATTTGGAAATCGGGCTTACAGGTTCGTAAGTCATGCTTTTTCATGTTCTGATTTTAAAGCATTGAGAAATCTTTGTTCATTAAGAATGATAGTTGTGGCTGGGTAGTGGTGGTGCACGCCTTTAATCCCAGCACTCAGGAGGCAGAGGCAGGTGAATCTCTGTGGGTTTGAGGCCAGACTGGTCTACAAAGTGAGTTCCAGGACAGGCTTCCAAAAGCTACACAGAGAAACTCTGTCTCGAAAAACCAAAAAAAAAAAAAAAAAGAATGATAGTTGTGGGATTGGAGAGATGGCTCAGTGGTTAGGAGTGCTTACTGCTCTTGTAGAGGACTAGAGTTCAGTTCTCAGCACCCAAATTTTGGATCCCAACTGCCTGTCAATCTGCAGGTCTCTGCATGTACATGGTCTACACAAACTCTCACAGGTACATATGCATATACATAGAAGTAAATAAATATTTAAAACAATAATAGCTCTTAAAAAGGAGGCTTTGGCAGATGATGTTGTAAGTTCAAAGTTCTTTTAGTTGTGCTGCTATAGAACCTTGAAGGATTTTTCAATATTTTTCCAAAACTCAACTGCTAGCACTTCTTAACCTGATTGTACCATCAAATTACGGATGAGGTTAAATGCTTTATAGCTACGGCATCATGGTGAAACTTGTAAGACAATCCACATGCTCTTATAAAACCAAGCCCTGTGTATTGAAAGAGAGTGGCTGACCTTAAGTTCAGCCCATGTGTTTGCTAGTAAGTGTGCAGATTTGTCCAGTTTTAGATTAGTAGACATCTACAAGCTTGCCTGCATGCCACAGGCATTCTGTCTACAGACAGTTCTTACTTATTCACATTCTATATCATGTGGTATAAAATATATGGGTTTTGGATATCAGGAGGCGTTTGTAAAAAAAATAGGCCATTGGCAATGACTTTTACCAATGGTGATAGGTACCAGATAATACAGGAAAGTAAAGACTATACCAGTTCTTTCAGTCTTACTACCCCATAGACCCTGTCTTCTAAATCATGGAAAAATGGGGAAAAGATCAGACAAAGATATTAATTCAACTTTTCTGAACTGCTTCTGTGGATCTACCCCTCTGGTACTGTCAGAGACCCAGGCTAATAACAGTACCTACCTCATAGCATAGTCTTGAGTTCTGAATGAGTTGTATAAAAAGGTGGAGTGTAGCACTTAGCACATAACAAGTGGTACATGAATATTAGACATGTTTTGTTTCTTCAAGAGCCAAGACTTATTTTCTTTACCAGAATATTATTACATTCCTGTCTTCATTGTAATGTCAAGTATGTTCTTTGAAGTTAGATTTCCTTGTTAGAGAAATTCTTTAATTTATTGGATTAACAATTCTGTTAATTTGCATTTAACATTCATGTGGTTTTGCTATATTTTTATATAGATGTCCCAAACATTCATTATGAATTTTAATTTAATGCTATATGTATTTGTATGTGTGAATGTCTGTGGTTATATGTGCATATGGGGAGATGCACATGTATGTACATGAATGTAGAGGTCAGAGGATACCTTGGGTATCAGTCCTCAGACACCTTCTAATTTTATTTGAGACAGGATCTCACATTGTCCTGGAATTTGCCAACTAGTCTAGGCTATCTGGTCAGCGAGCTCCAGGGACTTGCCCACTTGCGACTCCCCAGCACTGAGACATGGATTTTTTATGTGGGTTTTCGGGACCAGCACTCAGGTCCTCATACTTGTGAGGCCTTACCTACTCTGCCATCTGGCCAGCCCCAGTACACATCTGCAGCTGTAGTACACATGCAAAGGAAAGGTTCATTTCCTCCTTTAAAACAGGGGGAGTCTGCCTACAGTGCGATTGTGGAATTCTTGAGAGGTCTCTCCACTTGCCTTAACAGCCATGTGCTCTTGGGTCAGTTTTCTTCAGTGTGCCATAATGGGGAAAATGGCCTCTTCCCTACTTACCCGTTTAAAGGTAGTGATCAGCATTGTGAAATTGTCAGCTGTCAAATGGACTGTTCAGCACCAGCATTAGAGCGCTTCAGCCCAGCAGTAATTAACCAATACGGAGCAGACTGTGAACAATCGTGGGGAGGTGGTGTTTACTTCTCCTATTAGGCACTTGTCTGACATTCACAAACAACATATAGAAGCCACCCATTCAAACCGTAATTTGATCAATGAAAACTGTCCCATGTCCGTGTTTTTAATGCCACCAGCAATATTCTGAAAAACAACAAACTAAAGAGGAAAAGGAAAGCACACGGCCTGCAAGCGGCGCCTTTTCACACCTGAAGAACATTCCAGAATGGGGTCTTATGGGACCCCATCTACATCAAGCTGACCAAAATGAGGGTGACCCATCAACAATAGAGCTCTTTATCACATTGTTTTGACACAGAACAAGTGACATTCCTCAGACCCCCTTTCATGTAACAGTCTGCCATGAAATATGTCCGCAGCAGCAAAACGGGCTTCTATCAACTCCATCACCACGTGGCTTATCTGATGGCAAGTGAAAACTGATACTGGTGGGGGAGGGTAACGACAAGGGAACCAGACAGCCACTCACCTCTGTTTCTGCGTTCCCTGGGCAGTTTCCCTTAAACCTGGAAAACTGCTCAAGAACGAGAGGTACTCACATTTCCACGAACTTATATAAGGAAAAGAGGCAAGTCTGCACACCTGTGTATCTTATGTCTCTTAAGTGCTCACACAGAACAGAGACATGCTGACTATCTATGCAGACAGACTTGCGAGTGTGTGTGTCTGTGGCCTATGATGTGGCCCTGTCCGTGTATGCAAACACCAGTGTTATGGTTTCTATAACATCTTGAGAAAAATGAGGATGAAGCTGTCAAGTGGACGAAGTTCTGAACCCATTGGTGTTCAGGGTCAGTACTAATGGGAGGCCATTGGAGGAGGATCCCTCCTACTGTAATCCTTCTTTCTTTTGAGAGCGAGATTTCATTGTCCTGGAATGCAGCATGAGGTAGCTTAGCACCTTCCCCTGTCTTGAGTACTGCCAGGCCTTGCCTAATAGCAAGGAGTAAAAGTCTGCTGAAAATGGACACGTGGTTTTGTAAACAATGACATAGCATTATAAACATCTAATAATTATATATGCTAATACATCCCATATATCCAGGTTTTCAACTGCAAGCATTTTCTAGGGCTTCTCCTTTGTAACATCACTCACTATCTATAGAAATGGAATGTTAGCTGTGGTCTTGGCTTAATTTCAAAGAAAGTGACTCCAGATGCCTTCAAACATGGAATCTGAGAAGTAGAAGCCCACATGCTAGATTTTTGCCTTTAATTGGGTATTGTTTGCAGAGAGAGAGAGAGAGAGGAGGGAGAGAGGATGAGAATGAGCAAATCTTAAGGCATAATGACACATAATGAACTGTAAGTTACTGAGCAGTTTGAAGTGTTTGGACATAGGTATTCACCTATGAAATCCATCATTTGGATAAAGCACACACTGGTGAAGCCACCGTTGTAGTCAAGATAATTAGCATACTCAGCACCAAAGGTTTTCATGCCTCTTTGTAATCCTATTTCGGCCCCTCCAGACAAACCCTGAGTTTTAGTCTCTCTCCCTCTCTCCCTCTCTCCCTCTCTTACTTTCTCTCTCATTTTCTCCCTTTCTCTCCCTTTCTCTCTCTCCCTCACCCCTTTCTCTATTTTAGAGAGGGTGTCACAAAGTAGCTTTGGCTGTCCTGGAACTTACTATGTAGGCCAGGCTGGCCTCGAATTCACAGAGCTCGAGTGCTAGGATTAAAGGCGTGTACCTCTACACCTGGTTCAGTTTAGTTCATTATAGGCTATTGTATATTTTCTAAAATCATGAGGACTGTTTTTTTTTCTATCTTTGTCAACTTTGAATACTTATTTTGAGATTCACTCCAAAGTTGTAATGGCAATGGTTGACTCATAGTTTTATAATTCAGACATCATATTAATGTCTATATGCATTTGAAATTTGTGCATGATCTGAAGTCTCAAGGTATATTTTTCCTCACAGGAATGTAGTTAGAGTTTTCCTGCCTGGCCCACAGTCAGGACAAATCTCTCTCACCTGCCAGTCCCACAGCCGCTCAGACCCAACCAAGTAAACACAGAGACTTATATTGTTTACAAACTGTATGGCCGTGGCAGGCTTCTTACTAACTGTTCTTATAGCTTAAATTAATCCATTTCCATAAATCTATACCTTGCCACGTGGCTCATGGCTTACCGGCATCTTTACATGCTGCTTGTCCTGGCGGCAGCTGGCTATGTCTCCTTCCACCTTCCTGTTCTTTTCTCCTCTCTGTTAGTCCCGCCTATACTTCCTGCCTAGCCACTGGCCAATCAGTGTTTTATTTATTGACCAATCAGAGCAACACATTTGCCATACAGAACATCCCACAGCACAGGAATAGTCAGTTGTTCTCCACACCATTTGTTGGACAGCCTATCCTTTCTTCACTGAACTCCTGCGTATTCTCACAAGCTGGATGAGTGGAGGCTCATCTCATTTTCTGTTTTTCTCAGGCTACCACTCCTCTTTAACTGATGTCTTGTGAATGAGGACGGACAGACTGACCCCTGTGACACTTTCTTGGTTAAAAGCAGAAGTTTTATTTAATATTTCTTTCTTTCTTTCTTTTTTTTTTCTGGTTTTTTGAGACAGAGTTTCTCTGTGTAGCTTTGCACCTTTCCTGGAACTCGCTTTGTAGACCAGGCTGGCCTCGAACTCACAGAGATCCGCCTGGCTCTGCCTCCTGAGTTCTGAGATTAAAGGCGTGTGCCACCACTGCCTGGCTCTTTCTTTCTTTCTTTTTTTTTTCTGTAACAACTTAATTTATTGCTAGCCAATCCAAAGGTAGGAGACCTCACTTTCAGCTGTAGTTTCTGGAAGCTCCTGAAAAGCTGAGAACCTGGCAGAATGGGGTGCAGGCACAGGGTGGGTCAGTAATTGATGTCAGAAAAGCAGCGGCTCCCCTCTTTCTTTGGGAAAGGAAGTCTCAAGATCTTTACTTGTCCCCTATAAGCCTGGTCAGTTCAAACTTTTCATTTGATTCTGGGAGAAACTGAGGCAGAGAAGCAAATGAGTTGGAATTACGAGGTGGAATCCAACAGTTTTTCTATCAAGGTTTGGCCAAACATCCTGCTGTGGATCTAGACCTGAGTGTTTGCTGACAGATATAAACTGCCTGCTGCCCATTCTAATCGCTCAATAAAAACCTGTGGGGCTTGTGCTGATTTGTTTGTTGTCATTTTGGGGCAGCAGACAATATGGAGAGATTCAGTTATTGTTCAGTTCTCTTATAAGAATTTTTCATTCATCCAAACCATCTTTTATGCTCATTTTTTGTAATTAAATAAATTGCCTACATCATTTATATATCCATGTATACATTTATATATACATTTACACACACACAACACAACACACACGTGTAACTTTTTTCAGGATGGTTTCTCTGTGTAGCCCTGGCTGTCCTGGAATGCAATCTGTAGACCAGGCTGGCCTAGACTAGAATTCAGAGATCCAGAGATCTGCCTGCCTCTGCCTCCCAAGTGCTGGGATTAAAGACCTGTGCTAACAGTGCTCAACTATATTGAGTGTTTTAATCTCTAATAAGTGTCTATAATAAGATAATGTTAAAAAGACCACAACATATAGAATATGTATTTATCTTTCATTCATAACTTTATGCCTTAGATTGTTAAGGTTGCTTACATCAAAATGGACTGAAAATTTCAGTCTGTTAGCTGGAGAAATTATATAATTAAAGAGCTGTGTAGCTTGGTCTTCTTGTGGGACTCCTAACAATGGGAACAGGGGCTGTCTCTGACTCTGTTGCCTGCTTTGGGGACCCTTTCCCCCTACCAGGTTGCCTCATCCAGACTTAATAGGAGAGGAGGTGTCTAGTCTTACTGCAACTTGATAGACCATGGCTGGTTGATAGCTATGGGAGGCCTGCCTTTTTCTGAAGAGAAACAGAGAAGGAGTGGATGGGGGCAGAGAAGCGGGGGGAGACTTGAAGGAGAGGAGGGAAGGGAAACTTTAGTTGAAATGTAAAAACAAAAAGAGAGAGAGCTAAATCTAATGTTAGTCTTTCCCAACAGATTAGCCAAAACATTACTATTGTAATAAGTGAAAAAAACTAAGATAAAATAAAAAAGATAAGTGAAAAAAAATTCTACAAAAGCAATATGAATCATATAAAGTCACATTTTATTAAGGAGTTTGGTAGATAGACATGGGTGCATTTTTGTAAAGAAATTTGATGTCTTCTAAAAATGCATCTTCACTGTTAGACATGATAAAAATACATATTTGGAAGAACAGTTAGAATTTTTATTTAATATTTTAATGTTTTTATTTTACACGTATTCCATACAAAAGCACTGAACTGAAAGCATAATGCATTATTATTTTACTGTGTTATCTCAGTGGCTTGTGACTAGCTCAAATGTAAAGGGAGCTGCCGAACTGCCTTTCCTTACCATTTTCAGGATCACACTCCTTACATACATGGTTATTCTTTGCTTGCCAGGACTGTTAAAATGGCCTTTGTGGCAGAGAATTCTATAGACAAAAAATTCTATAGAGCAGTCCAAAGGTCAAGTGAGAACCTGTTCAATTAAGGCCAAGGCCAATGAAGAACTTGGGGCATCCACTCCCATCCAGTAGACAGAGCACCCACTCCTATCCAGTGGACAGAGCACCCACTCCCATCCAGTGGACAGAGCACCCACTCCCACCCAGTGGACAGAGCACCCACTCCCACCCAGTGGACAGAGCACCCACTCCCACCCAGTGGACAAAGCACCCACTCCCATCCAGTGGCTGGCAGCTTCAGTGGCAGATGGATTGAAGAGAAATAATCAGAAGACATTTCTCTATATTCTGAGTTGCTAATATTTGGATGTAGATGCTTATAAATTCCTAATGTTCTCCCAAGATTTCCACAGTGTCGGTCTCAACTGCCATACTATCTTTTCTCTTTCTTGTTGTAGTTTTTATCTGCTCATTATCATGTTCCTTCCTTTCTTTCCTTGTTTTTTTCTTCCTTTGTACCTCTTAAGGACTTGCTTAATTCTAGACTCATGCAGGTCTATGTTTCTCTTGAGAACCCCTCTTGGCTCATCTCCTCCCATCCCCAGTTCCCTGAGCACATCTCTCTAAATTGTTTCCACAGGGGATTCAGCCTTTCTTGGTCTCTTCACATCTGCCAACATGGCCATTTTCTGTTCTCGGTTTACAGTCAGAGCTGCCGTGCAAACTGACATATCCTATGGGCTTAGAGCTTACAGGAGAGACAAAGCTTCATACTTTATGTGTCTTCTATGACAGGTAGATACCCTCTGTGTCACGTGCCTTAATGGAGGACTAACAGCAGGATTTGGGTAGACAAGTGGGGTACTTGACTTGAGCATAAGGCTTGAGTGGACACAATTCCACTCAAGTGATCAAGATACGTAATATTTTAGTATGTTGTTGAAAAAAATGGAATGTCCCCAAACTCCCTACGATGAAGAAAATGTCAATGTT
Source organism: Peromyscus attwateri (assembly GCA_902168425.1). Classification (NCBI taxonomy): domain Eukaryota; kingdom Metazoa; phylum Chordata; class Mammalia; order Rodentia; family Cricetidae; genus Peromyscus; species Peromyscus attwateri. The sequence goes on along the minus strand of CABHPP010142010.1, from coordinate 27,309 downwards.
TTTAATTGAGACCAGACTCAAAGAGGTCTATACTTTCAGAGGATGGCAGGCTGTTCCCTGAAACACTGACTTAGGAATCTGAGCAGTGGTTCCCAGGCTCTCCACTGAGAGAGCAGAGGCCTTCCATTACTCACACCTTGCGGATATCACCAGTCTCATTGTAATTATAACCAGCATGGACAGACAGACAGCAGGATTTTTGGTACAGAACTCCTAGAAATGGTAACATAGTCACAGGTATGACAACATATGAAAACGCAGAAAGTGTGCTGGATTTTCTATTTCGCACGGCAAAGTCATGTTTCTTCTACCCCCATGTGTGTGCTTGCACATTCAGAATAAACACATTACTTCTATGTGGATTGTTGCTTCAAGTGAAAAGTTGAAATCTAAATGTGTTTATTTTCTCTCAGTCCTGTATTTTCTTCTCTTCCTTACCCCAGATGTCTAATATTACTAGGAAATGACTGACTGTCCCAGCTTTCAGCAAGATCTTCCACAAAGAAAGTATATATAGAAAAACAATGGTGTCCTCCTCATATTTTCTTTTGCATTCTAAAATCTGACTTCTTGATCCAGTCTTAGAATTTCCCTTACTCCAGAAGTAGCCACATGCGCTTGTAATAACAGTACTCGAGAGGCTGAGGCACAGGGATTGCCAGGAGTTTGAGACCAGCCTGGTCTACACAGTAAGACCCTGTCTCAAATGAACAAACACCTAATAAAGAAACCAGGGGTTGGAGAGATGGCTAAGTCAGGGCAAGCATGAAGATCTGAGTTTGGATCCCCAACACTATAAAAAAGGGTAGGTACTGTGGCAGACACCTCTAACCCCAGCACCAGGGACGGAGGATCCCTGGGGCTTGCTGGTCAACTAGTCTTGCTGACTTGGTGAGCTCTAGATTCAGCAAAAGAACCTGTCTCAAAAAATATGGTGCAAAGTGATAGAGGAAGACGCCCACCAGGGTCAACTTCCGGCTTTTCCAAGCATGCTCACCCATGTGTACATGTGCCACAACTCAACACATGCAGAGACACACACCCCAACCATACAACAAGAATCAGTACCTTAATGGGGGCTTTGCAGGGCAATGGGGATTTGGATTGTGTGTCCAGCTCTCCTCAATGGCCATATGAAATGTGCACAAGTCAGTCCCCTTTATTCCCTAAGTCCTAGCTTCCTCATTTGAGCAAAGATAGGGCTAAATGAACCAGCTGCAGGCTTTCACACTGGTCTAGTACTCCATGAGTTCTAAGGGTGATTCTCTCACCACACTGCTGGTTTCCAACCAATCCATGTATCACTAGTTAAATCCAGACCAGAGGGACTGAGTTCTTACCCCACCACGCTGGCAATGTCCTTTCCATTTTCAGGTTCTGCTGATTGCTGGTTGTCTGCCTTGAAATCCAACTGTCACTTTAGGTTTTCAAACCCATTCTTTCCCAAGGACAGGTCCTTATTGGTTCTCTGCTCTTCTTAAGTCTTGCTTAACTGTTGCTTAACGTCAAAGCAGGAAACCAGCAGTGTGGCTTTGGTCAATTGAAAAGTAGTTCATCTGAACTGAACAGATTTCACTAATGCTTTCTGAAGTCTTTTTGTTCTACAAATGTAAGTTGCTTCGAGTAATAGGATGGTATTTTTAGCATTTGAGTAAGTTTAGGATATCTCTTTTTAACCCCAGTCATCAGCATTGAAAGGCTCTAAGTTCTCCAGTTGTTAGTAAGAATCAAGACAGGAATATTAACTTCCCGTCCGTTGCTTGGTTACTTGGTCCATCTACCTCTGGTGACTTCATGTTTGACATGCACTGTTGATCTATAAGGAGACTGGGGAATTGCCCTAATCCAGGTTACAGATAGTAAAACATCCTAAGCGTTTTAGACATAAGACAGTCATTGCAGAAGCTGTGGGTCTTTAAAGCTTTGTTTTAAAGGCCTTCTTGCCTCTCACGTGGTGGCATTTCTGGGTTACTGGAGGTCTTTAGGTCATTGGCTCTGCTCTTTGACTTCTGGAGCTACGAGAGAATCTGCTGCAGCAGAATGTAGGTCTTTTTCTGTCGATTCTAGGCTGGGTCCATTTTGCTCACAGACCTTGCCCATAGTGTACCAGTAATGCCTCCCTCTTGAACCATTGCTTAGCACTGGGTATGGTGGTATATGTCTGTACACCCAGCAGTGGAAAGGTGGAGGCAGGAGCATGGACTATCCTCAGCTACATATTGAATTTAAGTCTAGCCTGGTATACAAAAGATTGATCCTAACCCCCCAAATAAAACCCCATTAAAATGAAGTACAAAACACCCCCCCACAACACAAACCTTCATGACCTTACATGTTAGGCAGAAATATACATTAGAAGCTGTCTTCAGAGGGTCTGGATGAATTCACCCACTCCTCACAGATCACTCCAAATTTGTACTTCAAGCTCTACTTGAGTTTGATAGTTGTAAACTCATCACTGGCCAGGCAGTCAGGATCCGAATCAACGTCAGGAGGTTTCTGCGTACACATAGGTGCTGTGGTCATGTCTGGATGAGGTTTTGAATGAGGTTTCCATTCAGGGAAGAGGCAGAGGTTAAAGTGAATGAATACATATCGGAGCTGTTGATGGTCAAAATGCTGGGGCCACCACAGGATGATAGAAAAAGATTTAAAAAGTGCTGTCATCTGTTGGGGGGCATCTGAGGTCAGTGTGGAAGTGACTTAAACACTTACTTGAGCAATGAGGGAGTGAGTATATTAGCCAGTGGATGCCAGAGAAAGTGTGGGACAGGGGCCTGTACATTATGCAGCGAGGAGAATCATAACATTTTCAAACAACAAATCAAAAGTTTCCACCCTCCTAAAGAAACATCAACACGTTTCACAGGCGGTGTGAATAATAATTGGCAACTCTATTAAGCTAGCAAGATGAGTAGAAAAGCAATTTGAAGGAGTACTGATTGTGTTCCTTGCAGAAGTTAAAAATTGTATCATTCCAGTACAATCATTTTAGTTTGATCGACTCTAATTTTTTTTTTTTTTTGCAGCTGCTAAGAGATTAGCAGAGGCATTAGGAAATTCTAAATGGAATTCCCCTTCGAGGATCTACTTTTTAGAAGCACAAAACTAGGGGTAGCCCTGATTTGTCAAACCACCTAGGAAATGTAACTAGGGTATGTGATTAGGAAAAGCACACCATATTTGCATAGTGTTCCTAGCTTAAATGAAACAAATCTGCCCCCAACTGCCTAAACAGTTCCTGCGTGACCTATAAATTACCACCTAGCTATATTGGCCAAGTGTCGTATGTTTTAAAGTGATTTGAAATTCTACCAGTCATTTGACATCTAACCTAAGAAAATGCACCAAGTCTTAAGAAAAAGGAAGGTGATGGCATGGAGTGTCCAGAGCTTTATAGCTGGAACCTCCAGTACCTGGATTCATCTCCTCAACAGGAACAGAGCGAGGTGTACTCCGTCCTCCTTAAGCTTCCAGTAACTGTCTTCTGTTAATGCTTTTCTGCAGCCTTCTCTGTAAAATCAATGGAAGGTGCTGCTGTGAATGGAACGACCCTGGGAAGAAGCAAGTGACATCGGAGAGAAAATTTTCCCAAGGCCTGGCAGGCAGTTGCTGAGTAACTTTGCCCATTAGGGGCTTAAGAGTGGGGGTTAAGAGCTGGCAATGTTCACGGCATCTTCAGATGAGTCCCCTATTGAAGTCTGGGAGTCTGCTCTGTGGACTGAGCACATGTGAGTTCAAATCCTGTTTTTGTCCCGTGTTAAACGTGTGCTTCTCATAACTGTAACTCAAACATGCAAAGACTGACTTAAAAGGAGAGCTTATTTGTGTTGACTCGTGGTTTCAGGATGTCAGTCCATCATGGAGGGGAGGGTCTGAGTGAATCTCACACCACGGCAGCAAAGAACAGAGTTAAGATTGCCTGTGTTCTGGACCTTCTTCTCTCCGTTTATTCTATGTAGGCCTTGAGCCTATAGGATGGTTCTGCTCACAGGCCCCCATCTTAGAATATCTTCTCTCCATTGAGTTGTCCTCTGACCTCTGCATGTGTGTCATGGTGCGCTCACATGCGCGTGCGTGTGCGCGCACACATACACACACACACAATTTTAAAAAAGGAAATTAACCATCATGCAAGTATCTAGAAAAGTGCTTAACGTTCACCAAGTTCTACTTTTTTTTTACCCCAGATAAGAAAAATACTCACCTTGGCTACACAGCAAATGTTAAATGAGAGAGACACTCACAACAGTATTTGTCCAAACAAAATTTTCAGAAACTCTGAAGGCTGATATTATTGTCATTATTAAAATATGATGAAGGTTATCTGTATCTCCCCCGCTGTGAGCACATATGTAAGGCTTGTTTAAAGGAAGGAGTACAAATTGCGCAGTAGGCTTTAAGACAACATCTCTACTAAAGTAAGATGGCTAAAGCGATGGCCATTTCTAGCATGCTTACAACTTGAATGTGTTCACCCCAAAACTGAGCTGTTGCCAATGTGGCAGTGTTTGGAGGTAGGGCCTTGAGGAGGTAATCAGGCCGGGGCCAGTGCTCTTCTTCTCTGAACGGAACTTTTTGCTCTTAAAAACAGGCTTGATGGAGGGCTGTAGCAGGCTTTCCCTCCATCCTTCTGCCATACGAGGACTGGCTGTCCTGTCTCTGGAGGGGGATCTTGAGGCACCACCTTAGGATCATAAAGCAGCCTTCAGCAGACAACCTGCTATCACCTTGATTTTGGGTTCCTCAGCCTCCAAAACTGAAACTGTTCTTTGTAAGCGACCCAGTCTAAAGCATTTTTATTGCGACAATACAAAAGTAGATGAAGGCTCTTGTATTTGTTGGTGCTGAGTTCTACAGATGTTCTTTCGGGTGTTCTTTGTGGCTGTTGTCCACGGAGGCCAGAGTGAAGAACCCCATTTACTTGGCTGAGGGCCATCACTCCTGGGCTGAGTCTTCTGCCTTTGAAGCAGCTTCAAGGGGAGTCTTTAGCAGATGATTTACAGAGCACACTTTGATGCTCTCCACCGTGTCCTACAAAATGCCATCAGTCCGCCTGACTTGTTAACCCCGGTGGCCTTTGAGAACAGGCCCTGCAGCTGTCTTTCCACAGCCACTGCCCTCTTCCAGGTGGCATCTCTTCTCTGCTGTGCTCTCTGTCAACCAAAGCTTAATTGCTGGGATTGTGCCATCCCTGTTTTCCCAGACTCAACAGGAGGAATCGACTCCTTGGGCTCATTCAAGCAACAAAGGGACTCTTCTATGCCTTTCCTGACAGACACCATTAAATATTAAATACATTTTATTTTTCATACAAGTTATTTTCTTAGCTTTAATCACTTCAACTTTGGTAAGTTTTGGGGGGGCTGTGTGAACTGCAAAGAATCACAGATTCAGTGGGAATGTTCTCAGTATATAACTTGACTTATTTCCAGAAATATTTTAGAACAGTCTCAGAGCTTTCAAATATAGCAGTTTAACAAATGGTTTAAAAATAGCATTGGGAGGCACTAGAGATGAGATGTAAACTTAAAACTACCAGGTTATATGAAACTCTTCACATCTAATGTTCTCCTTCATGATCAGAGTACTAACCGGTCATCCAGAAAGACACAGGTGGGCTGGAGAGAGAGCTCAGTGCTCAAGAGCACTTGCTGTTCTTGTAGAGGAGTCAGACTTAGTTTCAGCACCTGTTATGGTGGGCTCAACTATCTGGACCTTCCATTTTAGTGGGATCTTACCTGCTCTTCTGGGTTCCACAGGTGCCAGGCATGCACATAGTATACAAACACGCATGCACGCAGAACTCATACACATAAAATAAAAATAAACCTTAAAAGAAAAGACACAGGATTCTACCTTCTAGGAGAGTCTCCCTAGGTGAGAAGACAAGACCCGATGGTGGGAATACCTCAAAACAAGGCTATGTAAAGACATATGTGCTGAAGCATGGCATACTCAGAGGAGCTTAATGGGTAACACAAAATGACTACTCGGCCATTTTCTGCATTCATCCCTTGCTGTAATCAAGCCTGCTAACTCCCTAGTCATCTACCACTGATATTACCTAAATATTTCTGAGGTAACTGTGGGTAAAGCATCCTTGGAGAGGAAGCTGTTAGTCTCAAGAAGCTGGCTCTCGTTGGCTACTTTGTCAAAGAAAGGGGAAGAGGCAGGGCAAAGTGCCAGGACCGTGGCCCTGTTTGTGGGTCTGCATCCAACCTCCAGCCTCCTTCTTGCAGGGAAGGAGACATCATTCCCGCTTCACAAGTGGTGAGCCAGAGTCTGGAGGACTTATTGACTGCCCGAAGTTCTTATCAAGCTAGTCAATGGGCTTGGGATAGAATTCAAGTCTCTCCCTTGTGTTGTTTGATTTTTTTCAGACAGGGTTTTCATGTGTAGCCCATGCTGGCCTTGTACTCACAGTCTTCTTGCCTTCAATGTGGGCATTATTAAATAGCTGTGTACCCAAACCCAGCAACTTCAAATTTCATGCAATGAGGAGTCAGGTCCTGGACTCAATGTGGAAAGACCAGTTTTTAAAATTATGATTGCATTTGTTGATTTATTTGTGCCATGGGGCAAGTGTGGAAGTCACATAACAACTGGCAGGAATTGGTTCTCTCCTTCTACTATATGGGTTCCGAAGATCAAACTCAGGTTGTCAGGCTTGGTTGTGGGTGCCTTTACCCGCTGAGTCATCTCACAGGCCCTGCAAGTTCTCTATCACTATTTCAGTTTCATTGATTCTTGGGTCTGCTTTAGTTACCTATAAATTATTTTTGTAGGTTATCTCTTGCCTCCTAACGGTCCTCTGGTTTCGTTAGTATCTTTCATAGTCTCCGCCTTTCTCACCTCTGTTTTTTATTAATTTGCGTTATTGCATGTTGTTAATTTGGCTAAGGGCTTGTTGATCCTGTTTTTCTTTCCAAAGAACCCACTGTTGGTTTCATTTATTCTTAGTGTTGTCTTGTTAGTCTCCATGACATTCAGTTTTGCCCTGATCTTTATTAGGTATTTCCATCTACTCATTTTGTTTGTTTTTCTTGTGTTTTTAGGTCCTTGTGGAACATCATTAGGCTGCCTGAGATTTGTCTGAATTTCTGATACAGGTTCTCATGGCTATGCTGTTCTCTCTTAAAAACCACTTCTGATGTATCCCAAAGGTTCTATTTGGTTGTATTTTTACTTTAATTTGATTCTAGGAATGTTTTTACTTCCTCTATGATTTCCTCAGTGACCTGTTATCCAATCTGGAGTACACTATCCAATTTCCACATATTTTATAGTTTTGTCATTGTTTTATACTTTTATTCCATTATGATCTAATTAGTTATAGAAAATTATTTTACTCTTATTACTTATTAATACTGGACTTCTGACCCAGCATGTGGCATGTTTTAGAGAAGGTTCCATAGCATACTGAGAAGAGTCTGTATTCTATCACTTTTGGTGAAACAGTTTGTAGATGTCTGTTGAGTCCATTTACCCTGTGAGATGGTTTAAGTCTGAAGTTTTTTTGTTGATTTTCTTGTCTGGACAATATATGTATTGATGAGAGTGGGGTATTGAAGTTATTTATTCTTATTGTATGTGAATCTATCTTTCCACTTATTTCTAGTAGTATTTCTTATAAAATTAGGTACACTATAATTTTATGTACATTTATAATAATTTCATCTTGACAAATTGTAGCCTTTATTACTATGTAGTGACCATCTTTAGCTCTTTAGGCTAATTTTGGCTTTGCTGATTGTGAGTGGCTTCACCCTCCTGTTTCCTGTTTCCTGTTTCCGACTGTTTTGTACATTCTTTGCATCCCTTGTCTTTTCATTCTATGTGAGTCTTTGCCACTGAGGTGTTTTTCTTGTGAGCTGCAAATAGTTGGATCTTGAATTTGGATCCATTCAATTAGTCTACATCTCTTAGTGAATGGAAACAATTGCTATTTAGAGGCATTGTTGAGAACCATGTGATTATCCTGTAATTTTCTAGATTGTTTTTCTGGTTGGTTCATACACTATTTTTTCATTTCTTTGTCCCTTACTAATGTTAAGTGCTAAGTGTTTCACTGAGTTGGACATGTTGATCATTCTCTATTTCTCACTTATCACTCTTCTCTTGTGAGGTTTATTTTATATTGTGTTCCTGTTTAGTGACTGTCTTTTTTGAGGGGTTAAATTGTTTTAAGAATCTTCTGTAATGCTGGCATGGTGGTCATAAGTTACTTTTATCTGTGCTGATTTTAGAAAGTCTTTATATACCCACCCATTTAAGAATATCTTTGCTGTAGGTAATAATTTTGATTGACAGTTACTTATTTCCAAGGCCTGAAATATATTATCCCATGCTTTCCTGGATTTCAAGAATTATTTATTCTTAGAGGTCTAATGTTATTTTAATGAGTTTGCCTATGTAAGTTGGCTTCTTTAAAAAAATTGCTGTTTTTAATGGTATTTCTTCTTCAGTTTTAACATTAATTAATTAAAACTATGTATACGAGTGTTTTGTTTCCATGTATGTCTGTGTACCACATCCATATCTGGTGCCTGTGGATGCCAGAAGAGGGTTTGGATTCATTGGAACTAGAGTCAGAGATGGTTGTGAGCTGCCATGTATGTGCTGGGAATCAAACCTGGGTCCTCTGGAAGAGTAGCCAATGCTATTAACCACCAAGCCATCTCTCCAGCCTTTAGTTTAAATATTTTAATGTCTTAGGCAATTTTCTTCGTTATTGTGCCTATTTGGGGTACTTAAATGCCTTTTGTGGGCCAGTAAGATGGTTTATCAAATAAAAAAATTTGTTGCCAAGGCTACCCTGAGTTTGATCCCCAGAACCTACAGGGTAGAAAGAGAAAACTGATGTCTGCAAGTTTCCCTCTTACCTCCCATGCACTGTGGTGTGTGCAAGTTTAGGCATGCACATGTACATGTGCACACACACAAATAAACACACAAATAAATAAACGTAAAAGATTAAGTGCCTCTGGTATTGAATGTCCGTATCTTTTCCTAGGCTTTAGGAAATTTCTGTTATAACTTCATTGAGTAGTTTCTCCATGCCTTTAGTTTTTATTTCAGTTCACTGTGCCTTATAGAGTCTCAATTTTTGTCTCTTCAGCACACCCTAGAGCTCCGGGAAGCTGTGGCACTGCCTGATGACTTTTTCCCTTATATTTCTGTCTGAATGTAACAGTCCCTTTGCCTTGTCTGATGTCCCCGATGCACCCTCTTCTGCTTCATTGTGGCTGTTGACCCACTGTGTTTCTTATTGGACTGATTCTCTCATTTCTACCATGTCTGTTTGTTATTTTTTATCATGACCATTATTTAATTGCTGGATTTTTCTTCCAGGCTGTTGAATTTTTCACCCTGTTACCTTTCTCACCTACATTGTGGACTTTCATATCTATATACTGAACCGACGTCCTCACTCATCTGCTTGTTTGAATGTTTGAATCCTTTTTATTCTAGTTGTACAGTTCTAAGGCCGGACTGTTGATTCTTTTCATTTGGTATTCTAGTTATTAGTACTGGGGAGTCATGGGCTTTTGGAGGTGTCATGTTGGCTTGCTTTTATATTTTTATGTGTCTATGTTGTGATTTATACATCAGTTGGAATGAATGTATCTTTAAGGTTTTTTTTCTTCTTCTTCTGGTTCTCACTGTTTAAAACAATGTTTTAAAATGTGGGTATCCTTAGTGGGTAACCTTTGCTTGAGCTTAAGATCCTCTTGATGGGACTCAGGGTGCCTATTCACCATCACCCTTTGGTCTTTGCACCCACCAAGTTTGAATTCAGGTCTTCCCTCATGGTGTTTTCACATGATTGCCCCTTTCATCTCTTTCTTAGTCATTGAGGGAGAGTCTTTGAGGCTTGGGAATGCGGTTCTTAAGTGTTCTTCCTGACAGAGTGGTTTGATGTAAGTGTCTCCCTTCTTGTCACAGCATGGTAGGTAGTATGGCAAAATTGGCACCAGCAGGTCCCTTCCTAGTGTCTGCTTCACACTGTCTGTAGGTCTGCCATCTGAAAATTTGTTTCTACTGTTCATTGTTGCTAATGCCATTCATAAAGGATACAGTCATTATTCCATTTTCTCATAAAAGATGCCACCTTCAAATACTATCACATTGGAGATTTGCAACTGGCATATAATTTTTTTGAGACATGAAAACAGTCCACAGCACATGCTATAGTCATGACAGGAGTCTCTCAAACTCACTGCATATCATGCATTTGTAGGTAACTTCAAGTGTTGTTTTAGTTTATGATGGAAAGGCATACTTAAGGCCCATGGTCCAGGTTAGCAACCAGGGCTGAGCAGTCCTAGAACCTGGGACTCATTTGGTTGAGCCTCATGGTACCACAGAAGGCAGCAGGAAGCCACATTGGTACATGGATGGAGAAACCAGGAGGGAGAATGAACTATGAAATGGATGGATGCAGTACCCACTTTGCTGGAGGACAGAGTTTCTACAATTGTAGGTCATCTAAGGAAATTTTGTATAGAGGGACAGAGTGTACATGTGGGTAGCCTGAGTGGATTCAGACATAACAGAGAATGGCCCATGTCCTGTTCTCTTCTTGCTGGGGTCTCTGCTGCTTGCTATCTCTGTGATTGTACTTGGACGACAACTCCTGCTTTCGCATCTGGACAGCTTCTCATTCATCACAGTTCATGAGTGGGAAGGTTATTCTGCAGGACCTCATTTGCAGCAGGTTGCTTCCTAGCCACATCTCAGAAGCATTGTCTTCTCCACAGTGCCTTTCCGTATCACCATGAGAGTGGATTCTTTCAAGAATGCCATCACCATGCCTCTGGCTTATTGCTACTTCTGCTTCAGTGATGGTCCCTTTCTTGACTTTCTCTATTGTCCATTTACTGCTCCTGCTATCCTGCTTGCATCTGCCAATAGCTGGAGACTGGTGATTTGGGTAGCCTTTGCGGTGGCTGAGGTTCCAGCAGACAAGGACCCTCCAGAGTTGCATGTCCAGGGCATCTCTGGGTTTGCAGACATCACAGTGAGCACAGTCTGGTGAAGTGTCACTGAAAAGCGATGCTACATGTCATATTATCTACTTTCTACCATTCTTGGTCATGTTGACTGGTATGACCTGCATTACGGAGATCCTGTGTTTTCTATTTCCAAATGGGCTTGGCTGATGGAGGTACCAGCAGAAGGCGGAAAGGAAACAATTGCTGTACCCTTCATGACAAGCAACTCCTTCTCCATGGCCCCCACCACCTTGAAGTGCACACAGATACTTGTCTCTGGGTCACCCCACCCTGACCAAAAGCCCCAACCCTTTACCTTATTTGTGGTCCATCTCTGAATGTCTTTGTTTGAATGACATATCATGAATAATGTGTTCTTTTGGGTTTCCACATATTTGTATGGCTATCACTGAAAGGTCATTGGGAAATGTCTCTTATAATCCCTCCTGGTTATAAGCACAATTCTTCCTCTGCTTAGTGAAATGGTGCAATTCAGGATATCACAACGTCTCTAAGTTCTCAGCTGCCTCCTTCTCCTTAGAAACAAGACACTTCCGGTTTACTCAGTGCTGATACCCCTTCATAGAGCAAAGCTTTGACTCAGGAAGGAAGCTCCTTTTTTAGAGGCCAAATTTTCTTAAACCAATTTCTAACTATATTTACTTTGGAGAAAATTTGGAGATGATGCACCCCTGCCCTTTCTCTTTGGGCTAAAGTTACAGCCATTGTCTTTTTTGCCCAGCTCACCTATTCTGGAATTCTGATGTTTCTGCCTCATACTTAATCAGCACTACTTTTATCTGACATGATTCCATTATTGTTGAGGTTTTAGCCCAGTGTGGTGGCCAGATGATGTACAGGCCACTCCCACTGGAGTAGTGCAGGCCACTCCCACTGGAGTAGTGCAGGCCACACCCACTGGAGTAGTGCAGGCCACACCCACTGGAGTAGTACAGGCCACTCCCACTGGAGTAGTACAGGCCACTCCCACTGGAGTGAGATGAGCCTGTACCATTTATGGAGATACAGATGGAACAACAGTTGAGATCTATTTTTAACCTAGTGAAAATTCAGGCTAGCATCCACATCATCCTCAGAAGATACTGAAGGGACAGGCAGTAAAGTTAACAAACCTGCATGCACCCATGTCTCTAGCCTTCCATTTTTGCAGCGTGGGTCTGGAAAAGGAAGAAAGGGAAGGAAGAAGGTGACCGGATAAGTTCTAAGTGTCAGTCATTGTACCAGGATGTTTGCATACTCAATCCCATCTGAGTTTCACCATGGCTCTACCATCTCCATGTACAGGGAGTAGAACTGAGGCTGAGAGCAGGGACGTACGATGTGGAAGAGCACATGGCTGCTGAATTTCCAGTTTTATTGGATTACAAAATCATTACTGTCTTTACTTTCAAAGATTTTCTTACTTTCTCATAAGGTCGGGTGATGGGGGGACATTTCATTTCTACTTTTCCTCAGCTTTCCATTGTCGAAGGTTGATACTTTCTTCTATTTTAAATTCTCTTTCACTTTCATTGTCTCTGGCCAGCTGGAAGAGCATTCTGATGCCTGCATGTCCGCACCTTTGCTTATTAGGTGTCTTTGTGCCTTTCCAGAAAGTATCATGATAATCTGCAGACAGAGATGAGAGAACCTGATAGGAAAGGTTTGTCTGTAACACAAGTCTGTGGCCCATATGGAAATTTCACCTCATTGAGGCGACTCAGAGGAAAAAATGTCCCCCTGCTCTGTGGGTCACATCCAAAACTACTCTGCAGTAACCCAAAACCAGCTCCATTTCCAGTGGCAGACAGTGTTAATTTTTCACCTAAGATAACATCATTCACCTTGCCAGATTCAAATCTATTTCGATTTGGTCTCCTTACTTTTATACACATATAGTATCATGAATAATTTATAATCCACTTACTATGAATAAAATAATGTCTAATTATGTTAACATGAGTAGTTGAGCCAAACATCTGTAGCCATCTCACTAGGAATTTATGGGCCATTTGTATGAAGACAACATGGCTGGCATGGGGGTGGGTAACTTTGTCCAGGAAAAATGTAGGTGTGTAGCCACAATACTGTGTAGGGCTGAGGGTGCAGTTAGGTTGAGAAAGTGCTTGCATAACATGCACGAAGCCCTGAGTTTGACATCTACCACTGCACAATATGGGTGTGGTGGTGCACATCTGTACTCCCAGTCTGTAGGACTGATAGACAGCAGATCAAAAGTTCAAGGTCATCCTCCAGTACATAGAAAGTTATAAGCCAGTGTGGGAAATGAGAGACCTGGTCAAAAAGAAATAAATGAGTGAGTGGCTGCAATGAGGACAGATAAAGTCGACTTACACGTTCAGTATCTTACGATTGAAAAATAAGTTTATGAACAGTGTGTTTGAAGCGATTGGTTTCAAGTTTTTGAAGTTTTTATTTACATCAATTTTCCTCTTTCACGAGGAAGGTAAGAATGACATGAATCTCACTTTTCCCCAGTGTAGAAAAATGGCTGTTTTCCTGAGCTGTATGTACGTACATGTGTACGTTTGCGTGTTCTGTCTCTTCCCTTCCCACCACTGCTAATTACTAGTCTTACGTCTCTGGGCAAGTTGTTGAACCTCCAAGAATTTGGTTCCGTGCCATTTGTGCTGTCATTATGAACAGTGATTTCTACCCTCTAGGGACACTTGGCAACACCTGGAGACATGCTTGGTTGTCACACTGCATGCAGTGGGTAGAAGCCAAGAATGATGCTCATTGTCTCATGATGTGAAGGCCACTCACATACTGATGGCTTTAATTCTTTTCATGGTTCCATGATCTCATCGAGGAACCTGCCAATTCATGGACTCCATCTTTAAGCAAGGGAGATAGGTACAAGGATTTCAGGTTCCAGTTGCCTGGGTTTTTAAACACATAGAGATCAGTTCTTAGGGGACATCAATTCTCCCTTATAGTTCTTAGGGGACACTAACTCTTCCTTATAGTTCTTAGGGGACACCAACCCTTGTTTACACTCAGTGCTTCTCAGCCTCTGGGGACCTTTCAAATCTTGGTGCCCAAGTACATTTAAGCCAGTTAAATTTTATTATTCTGGGGGATGGTTTGATATATATCCAGAGAGAGAGAGAGAGAGAGAGAGAGAGAGAGAGAGAGAGAGAGAGGGAGAGAGAGGGAGAGAGAGGGAGAGAGAGGGAGAGAGGGAGAGAGGGAGAGAGGGGGTGGGGGGGGGGGGGGGAGGGAGGGAGAGAAGGAGGAGACTTGCTGCATAGTTCAGGCTAGCTTCAAACACAGCAATCCTCTTGCTTCAGCCCCATCAGTGCTGGGATTGCCACCACATTTCCCCATGCCTGTCGGAATCAATAATACTTAGCTTCCAGTGGGTTTGAGAACCAGTGTTGTATATCCATGATCTTTAAACATCTCTGTGTGTCAGAATTTGTTGAATGACTTGATAAAACACAGGTCTCAGGTCTGCCCTCTTTCAATGAATGACCTGGGACCTCTTTGAGCGTTGTTACCTCTACAAATGAGTTTTAGTCAAGACAGTTGTTAAGAATTGCTACTCTGCATCTGCCTCCATCAGTCACTGGACAAAGGTTCTATGATGACAGCTAGGTTATTTGCTAGACCAGTCACCAGTGTAGACCAGTCCAGGCACCCTCTGGACCACTACCAGCAGACCAAGGTGGGGTCATCCTCGTGGATTCCTGAGAGCCTCCCCAGCACCTTGCCTCTTCCTATTCCCATGATGTCCTCATCTATCATGGTATCTTCCAGATGCAGAGATCTATGGCCAGGCACCAGGCTGAGCTCCGGGAATCCAATTGATGAGAGAGAGGAGGGATTCTGCAGGCAAGGGACGTTGAGATCATGATGGGAGGATATGCAGAGATGACCTGCCACACTAGTGGAAGCCCATGAATTGTGGACTGGTGGCTGTGGAGCCCCCATGGGACTGGACTAGGCCCTCTGAATATGGAAGATGGTTGTTTGGCTCAAACTGTTTGGGGGGCACCCAGTCAGGGGGATTGGATCTGTCCCTAGTCTATGGGCAAGCTTCTGGGAATCCGGTGCCTGTGGTATGACACCTTGCACAGTCTTGGTGCAGTGGGAAGGAGCTTGGACCTGCCTAGGCTCAGTGTGCTGGGCTCTGCTGACTCCCCATGGGAGACCTCGATTTGGGGGATGTGGGGATGCAGGGTGGCTTGAGAAAGAGGGCTGGGGGGTTGGAGGAGGGAGGAGGGGGGATCTGTGGATGGTATGTGGAGTGAGTAGAAAATTTCTTAATAAAGAAAAATGAAAAAAAAAAGAAATCAGCAAAATCTTCAAACTATAAAATAAAAACTGATGAATGATATATTAAAAAAAGAATTGCTACTCTACTTTAGTCTTATTTAGGATTTATTGTACACAAACAATTTTCAAAATTGCCTGAATTCCTGCTTGAAGACTCTCTTAGACTAAACACTGTATATAGAAGGACATGTGTGCATCCACACAATTCATTACTAGCTAGTGAGTTCTCCATGTCCCAGGGATGCCTGCCTTGGCTTCTCATAGCCATTTATTTTATTTATTTGTTTTTTTATTTTTAAAATCCTTCCTGACAATGGCTCTAAGTCCACCCTGGAGTAATATCTTAGCCCTAACTGGAAAATGTAGTCAGTTTGTAGCTGCGTACAGTCCAACCGCAATGCAACTGTATCTTGTCCATAGGTGACATGGCAGTTGCTTAGTTAAAACCTCAGGATCCGGTGACTTCTGTATATAGATCTACTTGCACATAGTATGGTCACCCAGATTTTGATGCTTTTTGAAACTTGGTTTTTTTGAAGTAGCTTTCTTTTTCATCGTCAAAATAGTTTCCATGGTCCAGAAGTTCATCCTCCACAGAACACCCCACGTTCTGAGATATATCTAGACATGTAGCATTCAAGTGACCAGGAGGCTAATTACAGCAAGGTAAATAAGGCCTATCCATCAGTATAGTTCCCTGCTAGAAATGTGTGTCAGTAGCTTGCAAGAAATTTTTGGAGCTGAAAATACAGATTTAGAAAATGTTATTCTAGAGGAAAGATTTTTCCAGGTAAGCCATGGGAACCATTCAAAATAATTGTATTGCATCATCTTTTTTTTTAAATGACACCAACACACATGAGAACAATACTAAACCAATACACAAAAAAATATTAGAACAGTTATAGATGCTTTCCTTAGGGTTTTGAGCCCCAGATGACATTAGAAAACCATTGGGATACAGGCAGTAAAGGGAGGTGGAGGATTAACAAAGGATGCTAAGGGCCAATGAGCTTGGGAAAGATAGGATTTGTTCATGTGGCAATTTTACCTGGAACCAGTTTGAGGCTTAAAATAGTTAAATATTCAGTATTATTATTATTTTTAAGTATTTTTCTTGAGGCAGTCTCAACTCTGTAGCCCAAAGTTGTGTGGAACTCACCATGTAGAATAATCTGGCCCTACACTTGTGGTGATCCTCCTGAGCACTGAGATTATAGACATGGGCCTCCATGACCAGTCATTTGGGGTACCCTGAGATAAAACCATTCTGCTTGGCTTTAGCTATAAAGGGATATCCACCATAGATCCATCCTAATCTTTCTTTTCCTTAACAAATAATTAGACCTAAGGAAGAGAAAGAGGTGGGGAAGGGGGAGAGAAAGAGAGAGAGAGAGAGAGAGAGAGAGAGAGAGAGAGAGAGAGAGAGAGAGAGAGATTGGCAGTATGTCTAAAAGCTTCACTTCCTTTATGGTTAAGGTATACCAGTTGCATTTTTTGACTTGTTTGTTTGTTTGTTTTTTGTAACTTTGTTAAAGCAATGAGTGTGCTATCTAGAGAGTGATGTTGTTCTCAGAGGAGGGGGTATTGTATTCCTTTAACTGAAGCCTGTGACATATCATATGCAGGTGGTTGTTTGGATATCTCCAGTTACTGGAGAAAAGAACCTGCTACCCTTCTAAATGTCCTGTGAGTCTGTGACTTGGAGTGGTGTCTTGGAAACTGCCAGGAAAACTGTTTGGTGACCATTGCTATGATCTGTGGCCTACATTGTCTGGCAAGTGCATGGACGACACCAAAGTCCCTGCTTACTCCAAATCTTTGGTTTAGAGAGTTGACACACAGATGAGTCAGGGCGTGTTGTGTGCCTCATGGGCTGAGCTCACTTTTCTATTATAGCTCAGAAAATCTCTTGGCCACCCTGCGATTTGTGTCTCCTGTCTCTTTCCTTTGGGATACAGGAAAGACACACATCCCAGGTTTATGCCTTAGGACTTTTGTGACTCTATAGAAAGATATCTCAGCCCGGAGTGGGGTGGGTTTTTAAAACCACATTGTGGAGGCTGGAGGTCTGTAATCAGGTATCAGTATGTCTGGGTTCTGGCAAGGACCCTTTTCTAGCTTGCTGGGTACTTGCTATCTGTCTTTCTTATTCTTACAAGGATGGGAAGCCCATCATGATTGTCCCATGCTGAGTGTCTCATCTAACCCAATTATCTACACATACTACCACACTGGGGATGAGGTGTTTAGTATCAAATTTGGGGGAGATAGAGTTCCATTTGCAGCAGTTGGCCTTCTAGACATAAACTGTGGAGCTGCTGGAAGAGAGATTTTACTAGGCTCTTACATACCATATTGTTTCCAATTTTATTTTCTTAAATTGACAAAAATTGAAAGTAACTGTCATCTATGATATGCTGGGCATTTTTCTATATATCTATTATCAATTTATCCATTTTCTTTAGAGAAAATTCATTTAAGTTCCTTGCCCATTTTATAGTTGAGTGCTTTGTTCCTATTTATTAGTTTGAGTTCCTAACAGTTATAAAATTAAACAGTTGTTCTGGGTAGGTTGGTAGATTAGATGCCGTATCTGTGAAATGAGATGAAAAATATTTAATATGATCTACACTTATTCTTCCTTAAGGTATCCCCCCCTGAATGGCTTCTTTCTAATATCTTGGCTTCTATAGGTACCCCATGTTGAACACACAAAATAAGAGACTAGAAGCTAGGATCCACATATAAGGGAGAACATGTCGTTTGTCTTTCTGGGCCTGTGTTCCCTCACTCAATATAATTTTTCCACTTTCATCCATTTCTTTTTTGTAGACAGTGGAATACAATTCTCTTATGTGCATGTGTATTATGTATTCATAAGTCAGTGGGGATCTTGGCTGGTTACATTTTCTCGTTATTGTGAACAGAACAGCGGCGAACGTGGCGAGTGAATATCTCTGCAGTAGGATACTGAGTCTTTCGGGTATATGCCAAGGAATGGTACAGCTAGGTCATGTGGTAGCTCTATCTCTAGCATTCCACAAACCTCCAAAACTGATTTCCGTAGTGGGTGAACCAGTTTTCACTTCCACCAGCAATGAATGGGGGCTTCTGTTTCCTGACATCCTTAGCATCACTTGTCATATGATTTCTTGATGATCATCATTTTGACTAAAGTAAGATCAAAGTAATTTAAATTTGTGTTTCCCTTATGGCGAAGGGTGTTGAACACCTTTTAAAATGTTTATGAGTCACTTTTTTTCTTTTGAAAATTCCCTGTTCAGATCTGTAGCCCATTTTTGACTGGATTTTTTGTTTTCTTGATGTTTCATTTTTTGTATATTCTAGATGTTTATCCTCTGTTGTCTACACAGCTGGCAAAGATGTTCTACCATTCTGTAGGTTACCTCTTCTCTTGATCTGCTGGTTGCTTTTCTTTACAGATGCTTTTAACTTTCGTGAGAGTCTATTTGTGAAGTGTTTTTCAGAGTGACCACAGCCCTGTCTAGAAAGTCCTCCCCTATACCTGTATGTGATAATGAACTCCTTACATTCACTTTTATCAGTTTCAGAGCTTAAGTCTTTCTGTTGTGGACTTTAATCTTTTGGAGTTGATTGTTTCTGTGCGAGGTGGGAGATAAGGGTCTAGTTTCATTCTTTTGCAAGTGGGATATCCAGTTTTCCCAACCCCATTTGTTGAAGATGCTCTCTTTCCTTCAGGTGTATTTTTGGCATCTGAAACTAAGTAATAGATTCCATGTTTGGCCATAAGCAAGACATTTACATTATCCCCTGTAAGGCTTAGAGGATAGGAAGTAGAAAGAATACAAGAGCCAAAAGTAGAGAGAAGGGCCATGGAACACCATCTTCTGGGCAAGGCACAGCCATTCCAATCACAAACTCACAACAGCTATGAGTGCCTGCCTTGGGGCTCTGCAAGAAGAGACCTGTCAGCAGTCAGGCACGGGTTGAGGGGGGATTCAGGGGCCTTTCTTTCACTGCCAAATTATTTGCTACTAAAAGATTCAGGGAGGGGGAGTGTTTGTGCTTCCATTGATGACCCCACCAAGATCCAATGGATAGTTCCAATCTAGTGTCCACTCAGATGACCCTAGTTAAACTAAATGTCTCACAAAACAAAGTCAAAAGTCACGAATCTCTAAAAGAGACTGGTAGAGATTGTGGGAGGCTATGATAAGGACAGGAGGAAGATAAGGGAAACATGGAGGATGGAGGAGGAGATGGAGAAACTCAAGTGTATTATATATGTGTATGAAATTATAAAAGGACAAAGGTAACCAGTTAAAACAGAATAAGTGACAAGCAATTTAATATGAAAAACAAATTCTATCAGAGAGAAAGCTAAAGAAAACAGAAATAAGCCTAGGAGGATTTTCTTGAGAGAAGTAATCAAACTGACAATCAGCTATACCATGCTGCTTGAGTCAGGTTTGGGGGTGCCGACCCTGCCAGGGAAATGTTCTCACGGGTGCTGCAAAAGTCAGAGGGAGACAGTCTGGGTTGTGGAGGTGCAACAGCAATGGAATTCAGAACATGGAAAGCAAAGGAGGTAGTGTGTGCAGGAAGGTGGGCTTTTTTTTTTAAAGTTATTTTTAAAGTGTTCAATAGCCTTAGAAATCAGCAAAATTCAAGTTAAAACTACCTTGAGATTCTCTCTTTCCCCTTCCAGAATGTCTAACATGAAGGAAAACAAATAGCAACAAATGCTGATGAGGATGTGGAGAAAGGAATACGTATGCATTACCAGTGGAATAAAGGCTGGTGTAGCACCCTGGAAATCAGTATGGAGGTTTCTCAAAAAACAGAGCCATCATTTGACCCAGCTGTATCACTCCTGGACATGCACCTAAGGACTCAAAGTTGCATTAAACAGATAACTTGCATTTCTTTGAATGTTAATTAAAAGTCAATAAAACAATAAAAATTGAACCCTATTAGACAAATGGCTGCGAGTGTTTAATGCGAATTCAGGGGCTGTCTATTGTGTTGTTTCCTTTGCTGAAAATAAAGTTTTGACTCTATATAATTGTGTGTTTAATGCTGCTTTTGTTTGCTGGGCTTTGGGATCACATATGAAATCAATCACTGCCCAGTTCAATGTCATAGAGATCTTCTTCTAGAAGTTTTACAGTTTTAGATTCTTTGTTATATACACTTTGGTTGGTTTTTGTATATGGTGCTAGATAACACTGTAATCTTACCCCTTTGGATGTAGATATTTAATTTTCCAATACCATTTATTGAATAGATTGTATTATTCAACTTATTATGTATTCATAGAACTTTTGTTGAAAATCAGTTTATAGTAAGCATAGAGATTTGTCTTTGAGTTTTGATCCCATCCCATTGGTCTATGTGTCTATTTTTATGCCAATGCCAGGCTGTTTTGATTACTATAGCTTTGTTATTGTCTTAGTTAGGGTTTTATTGCTGTGATAAAGCTCTATGACCAAAAGCAACTTGGGGATAAAAGAGTTTATCTCAGCTTACAATTCTCAGGTCACACTCCATTACTGAGGGAAATTGGGGCAGGAACTTGAGGCCAGAATTGAAGCAGAAGCCATGGAGGATCACCACTTACTGGCTTGTTTCCCATGGTTTATTCAGTCTGCCTTCTTATATTGTTCAGGCTCATGGGTATCCCATGGGTGGGCCCTCCAATATTAATCATTAATCAAAAAAATGCTTTACAAACTTGCCTCGGGGCCAATCTGATGGAGGCATTTTGTCAGTTGAGGTTCCTCTACTCAAATAACTCATGTGTCACGTTGACAAGAACTAGTCAGACCAGTATTGTGAAGTCAGGTAGCATATACTTCAAGCTTCATTCTTTCATTCCAGATCACTTGGGCCATAGTGATCTTTTCTGATTTCATGTGAATTTTAGAACTTAATTTTTTTTTCTTTAAACAAAGTGCTGTTGGAGTTTTACTGAGGCACATTACATCTTAGATCACTTTCTGTCCTATGGACATTTTGAACAATATTGTATCTTCTAATTGCTGAGCACAAGCCTAGCTCTGAGCAGGGACATAATGAAATCTGACTTAGTTTTTAGAATGAAGTTTGCTTGAGAGCAGAGTGTCCTACGAAAAAAGAACAGTACATGTGAAGGTTGAGAGATGAGTGAGGGGATTGGGGGAGACCCTGAAAGGCAGGACTGCATTGGAAAGGGGGTCACAGTGAAAACAAAAAGCCTTTGCTGCAGGCACTTGCAGTCTTGGAAGCTCATACATGCCTATCTTGCTTAGTCATAGATCTTCAGATTCTGACATGTGAGCCCTGATGGCTCACTGGACTTTTTCCTCCATTCATGGAATTTGTCAGTTATCTCCACATGAAGTTCTACTTGATTTTTATGGACTTTCTAAAGTGGGGGAAATGTGGGCTTTATTTGTTTAAACAATGTGTTTTCCCTTCCAGTTTGCTCATAATTTTGCTTTTACTGGTTGTCAGAAACCTTTGTCATATAAAAAAAGAGCTACAAAATTCACAGTTATTATTTTGCTTGATTTGGCTCCAAAGATATGAAATGGAACCTGGTGTCATAGACGTTCCCATAACAAACTGTTTGTTGGAGTTATTACTTCATTCTGAGATCCTTTGGGGGAGCCAAAGAGGACAGATTAATTTGTAAATGTTTAAAACAGTAGTTTGTCAAGGGAAAATGGAATAAAAAATACCCTTAACCTGAAAGTCTATCTATATTTTTGCATACTTCTAACAAAATGATCTTTGCTGCGTGAGGTAGATACACTGATCAATAGGCTGAGCATATTCTGTGTTACGAATTGGAAATTTGTTGAGGAAAATGGGACAAATATAAGACATTACAGAACAAACATGAAGAGTCTGTATAAGACCACCCGAGCTGGTCCTTAGGCTGAATAATGTCCGTGAAGATGTAAGGTCCTAATTCCCACAGCCAGCAGTGCTGCCTTTGGGGATGTAGGGGTACTTTTTAGTCCTTCTCTTGTTTCTATAATACCTGAGAGAAGCAGCTTAAGGGAAGGCTTCTTCAGCTCCTAGACTGATGGAGCACTCTAGCACGACAGGGAAGTCATGGCGGCAGGTGCAGAGGCAGCTGCTCACATCACATCTGCAGTCAGAAGACAGAGTGGGTGAAGTCTGCTTCTCCTCTTGCTTTCTCCCTCTTAGCCATTCCAGGACTCTAGTCCACATGATGGTGCTGTCTACATTTGGGGCAGGTCTTCCTTCCTCAGTGAAAACTTTCCGGAATTACCTAGGCACACACTCAGAGGTATGCTTCTGTGATGGTAAATGCAGTTGAGTTGACAATAAAGATTAACCTTCACAGATCTTTGCAGATGAGATTCAATTAAGGATGTTGAGTTGGGGATTTTTATCTTGGATCGTCTGGTGGATCCTAAAGGTTTATATAATGTTTACAAGATACAAAGATTGACACAC
Organism: Peromyscus attwateri; assembly: GCA_902168425.1. Taxonomy (NCBI): domain Eukaryota; kingdom Metazoa; phylum Chordata; class Mammalia; order Rodentia; family Cricetidae; genus Peromyscus; species Peromyscus attwateri. The sequence goes on along the minus strand of CABHPP010142010.1, from coordinate 4,555 downwards.
AGAGAGATGAACGTGGAAAAAACAGAGTGGAGGAGCTCTGGAGAGTAGTAACTTTGAAGACGGGAGCAAGGTGGGAATAAGTTGAGGAGCGCCTACAGCCACCAGAATCCAGAAGAGACAAGATATAGAGTCCCCAAAGGGGGCATGGCCCTCCCAATATCTAGATTTAGCCTACTTATGTGGTCTTTGTAGATGGCAGAACCATAAGCAACTAGCTTGTGGTACTTTGTAATAGAAGCCTCTGGAAATTAATACAGGGGACTGCTTCCTTCAAGTTATCTGTGACTATGTGGCTTCTTTGGGTGATAATTTCTATGTGGAAGTGGTATTTGTCTTAAGACCCAGCCTGTTTTTTCATGCTTTCTTCTATTTAGTGATGGACGGGTTTGCAGATGGTAGCTACCTCCCCATTCTTAGAGTTCTCCATAGAGATAGAAAGACAATTAGTTTATGTGAGTTTGGAAGCCAAAATATCTTCTGGTCTGTTATGTACAAGCAGAGAATCAGATGGTGCAACAAAGCCTTAGTCTAGGGGTTGATGGTGGAAAGCCCCTGTGTAAATCAGGTGACCTGAGGGCTAGGAGTACCAGTTCTGTGCGGATTGACAGCCCTGTTGAGACATAGAATTGGAGTTGCCCTTCTCCTTTTTTGTCTTGTTCAGACCCTCATGCATTGGATGACTCTCACCCCCATCAGTGAGATCAATTCTTTACTTGGTTTGCCAGTTGAAATGATAAGCTCTTCTAGAAATATCCTTATAGATCCAGAAATGATGCTTAACCTGTTCCTGGGCATCCATCAGCCTTGTCAAGTCATCCCATTAGACTCATTGTCATACCTGGATCTACAATCCAATGTGTGCTATAAAAAGTTGAGTTTTGTTCTTTCATACTTCTAAAACTTGTGGTTATTTTGTCAACCTTTCCTGACTGAGAAGACAAAATGGTTAGGTGCCATTGAAATATTCTTACTATCCAACTAAGTATGATATCTTAGTTGAATCTTTTTTTCTTCCATGTCTTCTGACCCTGAACTTTAGCATCCACCAAAATCAAAGCAATCTCACATCCTTCTCTCTAGATCAGTAGGATCCCATGAAGTGATGATACATGCTCTGAGGTTCTTAGATGAAAATTGTGAGAGTATCAGGTGAAACATTTCCCCCTCCTAGAAGGTTCCTCAGAACTCCTACATGCTAATGATGTGCAGTGAAGCTCTTTTAACTGATGACACAGTATATAGCTGCTTGTTGAATATGTAATGGACTATAATGAACAGTTGAGAAAGCAGATTTATATGCAATTTGTGGGTGCTTACGTGACAGGTGAGGGAGGCAGGTGTTAAATGCAGTGATGAGGAGATTCCCCTGAGTTTTCCATATTCCCTGTATCCACCCCCGTGTGCATGCCCCAAAAGCCGTTGTATGAAGGATGCAGCCAAGTGCTTGACCTTTCTGATGCCTCTTTCCAACTCTTTGATTTTGGATGGGTTCCACCTCTTAGCTTTCCCAGCTATGTTTCCATCTCTGCAATGGTTGTGGTCCCAACCCTGAGCTTTTGGCACTTGCAGACACTAAGAAACAGGTCCCTGCTTTTTATTATCCATTGTCCTTGGAAAGACTTAAAGTGCTCTTGCAACACCAAGACCACATGAATCTTTACGAGGAGAAAGTTTGCCAACATGGAGAATCAGCAGGAGACTTCAAATGACCTAATAAAAAATAAAAAAAGGAACTTGACTGGTCCCACACTAAGTGGAACCTGAAAAATCACTCAGTTCTGGCATTATTGAATATCTGTGATAATTTAAAAAAAAAAAAAAAAAGGTTCCCAGTTCATCATGTTGCCACTCCTCAGCTCCACTCCCTTTTTTGTGTGACTTTAAGAGTTGACCCCTCTAGGCATGATGTTCCTGATTGTTCCTTTTGACCTCAGTCAAGTGGCTTGCTCTGGGCCAGTGGTGTATCAGCTCTCTGGAGGCACTGGGTTCTTACTTTTCATTTCAATCTACCAGAGAGCTCATAGCCAACTCTCAAAGTTACCACACATTTAATGACTGATTTCTGCAAGCTAGAGGAGCCTGCTTCAGTGAACTGCTTCTTTAGGGAAAATGGATATTAATAGATATAAAACAGAGATTTAAAGGTTGCTTATAAAAGTGGACTTGCTCACTTCTGCTCCTTAGCCATTGCCATGAGGATTGCTTGGACGAGCCTCCTGAAAGATGAGAGACTGACAAGGCAGAGTCCTAGTTGCCCTAGCCAATGGCTGTCTGACTAATGAGTTCCAACTGACGCCAGACACATGAGGAATAATAGTTTGCTCTTCCATGTGTTGTAGGTCACAGAGGCTGTGTCACTGTTTATTAAGCAGCATTATTGTAGCAATAAATGATGGATAACAGTGCTTTGTAGGAGCAACTCATTAAGGCAGAGCTTCCATGTCTGGTCTTTTGTTTGGATTCCACCCTACTCAGGAGGGCTGCCTGACAGGCCCTAGTGAGTCATGCCCTGTTCTTCTCTCTTACTTGGGGTGGGATCTTCCACGGAGCTGCAGTTTTTTCCTCCATCAGAAAGCCTTTCCAAAAATGGTCCTCTGCAATGGTGCTTTGGGTGATAAGCATGGAGGCTTACCATGGACATGCTTCCCACATTGGGGGAATTTGCAAGTAGCTAAGTTTTTCAGAGAGGGGTCTCCAGGAAAGGAGAGAGGCAGGGAACTGCTCAGGGCTTTCTGGTCTCAAGTCTACAAATGGTCGTGTTCTCTCTCTTCTAACACAACACCTGAAGGAAGAACTTAAAGGAGGGAAGGTTCATTTTGATCCCCTGCTCCAGAAGCTTCCATCATGGTCAGTTGGCCAGGTTCCAGGGCTTGTTGTGAGGCAGAATATCGGGGTGGGGAGCATGTGGCAGAGTATACTGGTCATCTCACGACATCTGGAAGAAAGGAGAAAGGGAAGGGGCAAAGGTCACAATATCCCTTGCAAAGTCATGCCCCATGTGACCTACCTTCTCCAGCTATCTCTAAACTTTCTATCACCTCTCAAGAATCTGTTAAGATACGAATCCATGAATTGACAAATCCCTTCCTAAGGCCACAGTGATCATGATTCAGATATCTCTCAGATGTTCTGTCTTGGAATAGTCTTATGCTGGGGACCAAATCTTTAACACATGGATTTGGGGGACTATTTAAGATCAAAACCACAATCATAGGGTTTCTTGAAGTATTGCCCACAAAGGAAGTAGCAAGTGTGAACACCCCAGGAAGGTAAAAAAGGTGGTCTAATGCCCTATATAAGCAAACATCAGCAGATTCTCTTGTGAAGTGTTGGTGATCCAGGGGAGAGAGAGGAGGTCAACTGCCACAGACAAATTTCAAAGTGACATTCAATTGTAGACCCTAAAGGGGAAAGGGAAGGAGAATTCAAGTCTAACTTCTGCATATCAACTTCAGGCTGGCCTTGAACTCCTGATACCCTTGTTTCTACCTTCCACGTCCTAGGAGTATAGAGATATACTACCCTGCTCAGTTGAGAGCATATAAGCTTGGGAACCAGAAACAGACTTCTCCAAATATTTCCCCTCTATACAAGGATCTGGAGGAGGAAATAAAAGGCGAAAAGCATTGCTGGTGCAGATAAAGACAGGGTGAGAGATTAGGCCTGGTCCTTGTCAGCATCCCCCTTCCTTTTCCCATCAGGCTTGTATGAGCCTGTCAACACTCTGAGTGCACCAAATATACATTATTGGCTTTAGTGTACTGCTATGATCAGCTTCTTGCCTGGTTGTCTCTCAGCTCAGGGGGCAAGTGTGTTTCTGTTGGTGAAGGTGTTTTTAAGGAAAACCATGAGACAGACAGGATTTTGTTTTTCAAATACAGCTAAGTTCTCCCTCTCTGTCCTTCCTTGGATTATGTCTTCCCTGCCCCAATGCCATCAGTGCAGAAAGGAGATGTGAGAGGAGAGGTTGTAGGCGTGCTCTTGAATCATGGGGCCTCTGTTTCAAAGATACTTCCACAGCTGTTTTCTACTTCAACCTAAGGTTATGTTAGACCTGCCTTAATATGTATGAAATGACCCAGATGTGCTTTCCCTGTTTGGTCCTTTTATCTTTCATTACGTTGCTGTTTGGTATAAAGCCTTAATGCTTTGGCTTAAGTGCCTGCTAATTTTAAAGTTACTTTCTGTGAGTTTGATTACAAAATTAGCTTCCCGTTATACCTGTACCTAGGGGCTTTTTTTTTCCATGTGTAATTTATTTTTAAGGACTCAATGATATGTATATGAAATGTGACATCTTCTAGTTTGGGGATTTGCTCTTCTAAGAAGCCTATTGACCTTTGACATGTAGATATCATATTCCCTGAAAGTCAAATGGTATTTGAGGAGTGCTAATGTTGCCCCACGTATCTTGATATCCATTTCTTACCTCGTTCTCTGGTCTGACTTTCTATGTCCTTTGGTTGATTCCATTTTGTTCTCCCTTAAACAATGTTAGTGTGTGGTACCAGACCATTCCCCAAATTTTGAATGCCATTGAGAAGCTTTTGTGAAT
>CABHPP010142009.1:35919-49401 GCA_902168425.1 Peromyscus attwateri | reverse complement strand
TCTGTCTATCTATCTATCTATCTATCTATCTATCTATCTATCTATCTATCATCTATCTATCTATCTATCTATCATCTATCTATCTATCTATCTATCTATCATCTATCTATCTATTTATCTATCTATCTATCTCTCTATCATCTATTTATCTATCTATCATTATATATTAATCATCTATCATCACATCACATTCATCTCTTTGTTCCCTTTTTCCTTGTAAGAAGTCTTATCCTCATAGCCACATAGCTCTGTCTTCTAGCAACAAGATAGTGTTGAGGTTCTAATACTGAATATTTCAAAAATCATGTAAAACTCTTCAGTTTTTATTTTTTGTGACCAATGTCTGAAAATTTACATCATATAAATGAAAACACTCAGAAAGGCAAAATACGTTCAGGAGAAGAATATTAGATTCATCTAAGAGAAAATAAGAAAATGATATAAGTTAAAATATATATAAACATATATGTTAATACATAATATAGACTAGGTTGATAAATATGGTAATGATAAGGTATTTGTCAACCTAATATGAAGTTTTCTTCCTAAATTAGAAGCAACCTCCAATATGTAGATCCAAAGCCAAAGTGTGAGCTTTTCTGTTGACAGCTGAGATGTGGCCATTTTTTCCAGTCTGTGCCCCCATAGCAAATGCTGAAGGAAGTCACAGCAGCTTTCTCTTCAGTTTTACTTCATGTGAGTTCCACTGCTTTCATGAAACCACACCACCCATATTCTCCAAATAGCAGTGCCTTTGATCCTTCTAGGGTAGTCACCTATGTTAATATCTGTTCCTTGATATGTGGAATCGTGATTGCAATAGTTCAAGCAAAAGGTAATGATAGTCTGGATCCAACGCAACAATGATAAGAAGTTAATTTAATGGATTTTGTTGATGTTATGTAAATCAAATAAGTTGGAAATAATCAAATGTGGAAAAGGGGGATTGGCTTTATGGATGATAGTCCTACTCATTGAGATAGGGAATAGCTAATATTTTAAAGACTGGAATATGCTGACATTGATTTACCTTTGAAAGATCCAAATGGAAATGCTGTCTAGACAGTTTTGTGTGCCATTTATAATTCAAACTTCAGGTCTTTGCTAGAAATAGAAATATGAAGGTGTGTGGTTGAGCAGCCCTAGAAAGAAAGATGGAACTTTTTCCACTATAATCATTGCTATTTATGGCCTATTACTTAAATGGAAAATATTTCTCTATATCGATATATCAGGTTCCCTTCAGAGTCCACATTGTTGCTTTGGTGGATCCTCTTATGTGAAATCTCAAAGGGGGCCATTTTCAAAGATTTTAAAATTTCCTGTCCCCAAGGTAGCAAGAGACATATAGAGCTCAGTTTAGAGACACAGTGAGTACACATTCCCCAGCTTTTGTTTTTTGTGGTTTCAAATAGAACATACCTAAACTCACAACCTAATGAGAAATCTTCCAGACACTTCTCTTCAAATTTTGAAGTTCCTAGTTAAGAATCTGGTAACTACAAAATGCCAAAATATCTTCTCATCTTTTCTGGAAGAAGATGTCATGCAATTTAGTCTGAAATAGTCTTTGTGAGAAGGAACACGGAAAAGTATTTAGGACTCTAAGTCAGGAAATCTGAAGACACATGCTTCTGAGTATTTTATCTGAGAGGGGCGGGGTGGAGGAGAGGTACAGGAAGATACAGCCTGATTTCCTCAATCTATGGAATCTGGCTCCTTAGAGTAATCAACACCTTAAAGAGGCAGACCCATGTTCTAAAGAAAAAAAAAAAAGAAAGAAAGAAAGAAAGAAAAAGTATTATGTTGTGGGATGGTCTGTATGTCAAATTGCTCTGATTGGTCAATAAATAAAACACTGGCCAGTGGCCAGGCAGGAAGTATAGGCGGGACTAACAGAGAGGAGAATTGAGAGAACAGGAAGGTGGAAGGAGGCACTGCCAGCCGCCGCCATGACAAGTAGCATGTGAAGATGCCAGTAAGCCACGAGCCATGTGGCAAGGTATATATTTATAGAAATGGATTAATTTAAGATATAAGAATAGTTAGCAAGAAGCCTGCCACAGCCATGCAGTTTGTACACAATATAAGTCTCTGTGTTTACTTGGTTGGGTCTGAGCAGCTGTGGGACTGGTGGGTGACAGAGATTTTGTCCTGACTGTGGGCCAGGCAGGAAAACTCTAGCTACAGTATAATGCATGATATGGGATGGTCTTTCTGTATGCTGTGAATATGTGTAGTTACCATTGGTTAATAAAGAAGCTGCTTCAACCTATGACAAAACAGGTTAGAGCCAGGCAGGAAATCCAAACAAAGATACAGAAAGAGAAAAGGCAGAGTCAGGGAAGATGTTGCAAGCCGCCTGCCTGGGAGCAAGATATAATGGATCACAGGTAAAGCCACAAGAAATGTGGCAATACATAGATGAATAGAAATGGGTTAATTTAAGATAAAAGAGCTAGTTAGCAATAAGCCTGAGCCATAGACCAAAGTTTTTAATTAACATAAGCCTGTGTGTTTATTTGGGACCAAGTGGCTGCATCACACAGGAAAACTTCCAGCTACAAACAAATCTTCGCAATAGCTATATGCATAGCAGAGGTTATATTATCCAAACTCTCAGTCACAGGTTTCTCATGTGTCTTTGGGACAGGGAATAGAAAAAATTCTGCTTCTGGAGACCTGCAACTACAACATAATAACAACAAAAAATAGCTATTAAATGGACTTACAAATCAAGGATCAAATAAATATCATTCATTTTTTTGCCTACAACCTTTTTATTTGTTTCTTTTAATTTTTTTTGAGACAAAGTCTCACTATATAGCCCTGGCTGGTCTATAGTTCACCAGGTGGACAGGCTTGAACTCACAGAGATCTGCCTACTTCTGCCTTCTGAGTGCTGGGATTAAAAACGTATGCTACCATACACTGTCTTTGCCTAAAATTTGTTTTGTTTTTCTATTTCTGTGGTACTAAACACATGGAATATCACTTCTCATTTTTAATGATTTTAAATTACATCTATATGCCAACAATTCTTAAATAAAAATCATTCATTTTTATGCACATGGGCCTTTTTCCTGAGTGTATGTATGTTCACCATATATGTGCCTAGTGCCTACAGAGGACAGAAGAATACACTGGATCCCTTGGGACTAGCGTTTTAGACAACTGTGAGCTTCCGTGTGGGTGCTGGGAATAGAACCCAGGTCCTATGGAAGAACAGCCAGTGCTCTTAGAAAACTGAGCCATTGCTTTAGCCCCAATTCTCAAAAATTTATGCACAGATATCTTATCCCAAATCCTAGACTCTTAGATTGAACTAACTACCCAAAACTAACTGAAAGGAGTTAACAGCTTCCAGTAACATTGAAAATCTCAAATTAAAACTTCAATCCTAAAGCTAAACTGCTATTTTTCTTGATAATTTCAGCATTTCATTGGACGTAGTTCTCCTTTACTAGGAGTTTCATTGGTGTAGTTCTTGCATCAGCAATATCAATGTAACTCAGAAATGAAAAGTAATGTCATACCCGTGAGCTCTCTCACATGTGAATCACAATTCTAGGGATGGAACCCAGCAATCTATAACTCCAGCTCCAGGGCATCTGATATTCAATTTTGGCCTTTATAGGCACTGCAGGCATGTACTTCACAAATATATATGCAGGGAAGAACACCCATACACACAAAATAAGAAGATAAAGAATTTTCTTAATATTTAAAGACAAAAATTTGTCCACAGTTCCCATGTTTTGAAAAGTTTGGGAACCACTAGATCCATCTAGTTCCCTTTTAAAGTATTTGGGTGTGGGTTTGGGGTTGGGTACACAGTGCCAGGGCAGTGATTGTGAAGTTCAGAAAACAACTTGAAGATGTGGTTCTTTCCTTTCTCTGTGTGTCCAGAAGATGGAACACAGATTGTATATATATATATATATATATATATATATATATATATATCCCCTACACACACATATATACAGTGGAATACTAATCAGCTGTAAAGGAAAGTGAAATCATGATATTTGTAGGTAATATTATTCCATGAGAAGTAACCCAGATCCTGACTGTCTACTTCTAAATTTGAGAGCTATTAGCCAATCTCTTCCTTACCTTCTGACCCACACTTAGGTTTGTCACTGATCTTTCATTGTGTCTAATGTAGTGTTTATATGTGATAAAACCAGAGCTAATTGCCTGTAGGTAAAACATAATCTCATTCACTGGTTTTCGGGTTGTAATGGAAAAACTAAGTTTTTATTTGTTTCACCTGTTTTCTGGAAATATTGCCAGTGAAAATTCTTGCCATCTCAAATTTGCCACATCCTCAGACTTCATAATTGTGAATAATAACATTGCTATCTTTTCAACATCCATAATGTTGACTTCTCTAAAGTCTTAAATCAGACTCATCAGAAATCTGTTTTACCTTTAGTATAGATTTAGGCACCAACCACATCTCACCATCTCCATCATCCATGATGATATGGTTCAGCTAGAATAACGTTCACCCTAGCGAATGTCAGCGGTCTCTTTTGTGTGGCACTGCCTCTTCTGACTATCCGAATAGAGCAACCAGAGTATTCCTTTGATAACATAGTTCAGATCATGTTATAGTACTACTTACAATCCTGTTAGCGAGACCTCTTTTTTTCTCACTTTAAAAGTGAAAGTCTTGACTGTGGTGACACAAGATATGCACCTTCATTTTAGCTCTCTTGTCTGGCTACCTGTCTGTGTGAAGGAGAAAAAAGCAGAGGGAGGACTGCAGATAGCCCATGAAGAGTGTTCAGAAGAGAGGCCAGTGTCTTGGAGAGGAATTTAAGTGTTGAGGAAACAAACTCAGAGTCACCTACACACTAAAGCAAGTTGCTTTACCCAAGAGTTACATGAGTCAGGCTGTGAAACAAAATGTCTTTCTGCTTTGCCCCATAACTGAGAGTTTGTTTAGATGTTACCTAATGAGCTTTCCTTAAACAAATGAGAAATATTTGGAAAGCACTGCCCCTTGAAATCTATGGCTCAATTATTAATTACTGACAGCCAAATAAGTGAGAATTCATTGCATTGAAGGAAACTGAAGATAGACTCAGGCCCTGCATCCTGAGGTAAGAAAATCCTGGTTCTCTGAAACTGGAAAGGGATGAGTTGAGGATGTGAGGATTATGGCAGTAATCTGCCATTCATAGCTGTTCTTTGAAAGAGCAGGAGCAAATAAAGGCTTTGATCAGTGCCAGAGCTGAAGAACAGAGCTGCAGCCCTTCGCACCCTTTGATTTGGGAAGAGTCGCCCTTCACAGCAGGGTTCAAAGCCCAGATCTTTACTTTTAGAACCTGTTTCTTGCTGTGCTTATGAGCACTAGGCCACTTTGTTTCCTAAAGGATTTACTTATACTTAGTGATGAGTAAGTCTTTCCCCCTCCCCTCCTCTGTCATCCTCTTCTTTCCTCTCCTCAGCCCTCCCCTCCCCTCCCCTCTTCTCCTCTGTCACCCTCTTCTTTCCTCTCCCTTCTCCTCCCCTTACCTCCTGTCATCCTCTCCTCTCCTCTCCTCTCCTCTCCTCTCCTCTCCTCACCTCTCTCTTTTTTGTCCCTTCCTCCTTTATTATCTCTCTAACCTCATCACCTGCACAAAATCTAAAATACTATTTAGTTCAATTCTGTTTAATATACTATAGGCAAAAGGATCCATTCTGTTAGTATGGACAGTCATGTTTTTCTGCTTTCCACAGGTACCATGTATTTACTGAACAAATAATAGAGTCAGTGGTATTTTTAAACTTTGTTCTCACTACCTAAGGCTCTAGAGCTTGTCATATTTGCTTCTTCAAATATCCAAACAGATTCTTGTGCCTTAAGCCTATTATATCATATTCAGTGTCTGCCCAATGACTCCAAGTTATGTGTTAGTAGGTAGCAGATGCTAATAAGAACTCAGTGATGGTTGTGTGTGATGCTGGTCTTAAATGTTAACAAGAAAGAAAAGACAGAGAGAGTGGAAAGAAAGAAAGTAAAAGAAATAGCAAATGCACAGTTAAACAAAGAAGACAGACACATAGACTGTGTGATAGAAACGTAGAAAGAAATAGGAAATGTTTGGAAATATGTATACTCAGGGAACTCCATGGGATCCCACTAGAAAACCTGGTAGAAAGGGTATCTCAAGCCAATGGAACCATGAAGATGCTGTCAGGTGGTTGTTTCACAACTTCTGTAACAGATTTCAGACTGCCAATTCTTCCAACCCATTATTTCTGAACATATATAGTAATTTCTGGGTCTACTTAGATCTAGGAAGATAGTCAAACTAATACTCTCAAAACATAAACTAAACTAAAAACAGTTGTCTTTTAGAACATGTGGGAATTGAAGTTTGGTGGGAGACTAATTGATTGTTCCTTTGGTGCTATTTAAGAGAGAGAGAGAGAGAGAGAGAGAGAGAGAGAGAGAGAGAGAGAGAGGGAGAGGGAGCGCATTTCTGACAAGTTCTGTCAATACACTGGGATGGAGGTGCTTAGCCAAGGATCTGAAAACCATATCTGGAAACATGAATATACCTATCTTTTCTGTAAATGGGTGGTAGCATAAATGTTTGTGTTTTATCCCCGACTTCTAGAACAGACCTGGCTATTGGGTTGTCAATACCGTGCCTTATTATATGAATGACTTTCCTGCATGTTTTGCTCTGAGCATGGTTTTCTTTCTGTCAGCAATGTCTGTCATCTCATTATGATTCTCTTTTTGCCTCTATACGTCTGTCTCTCTTGCTCCCTCCCTCTTTCTTCCTGCCTCCTCAACACATGCATGCATACACTGTTAAACTATTCTAAATATTTGTTTTCTAATACCATTATACTGGAAACTCATGTTAATGTTTCTCAGAATTACTAGTTTATTATCTTATATTCTACACTCCTACACTTCCTATCTATTAGATACACACACACACACACACACACACACACACACACACACCAGAGAAGCAGAGAGAAAGGGGAGAGGAAGAGAGAGGATTTAGAAGCCTGAGTAGGAGGTTTTGTCCTCTGTTTTATCGTTTTATATGTACAATCTGCTATGTTGGTAAGACTAAGATCCTTGAAGTCGGGAATCCAGTCTCACAATTGTTCTCATTTTCCAAAAGCCCTCTTTGAAGAGGAAGTATTAAGCTTTGCTGACTCAACTCTGTCAAGTAAATTACAGTTAACTATTTATTGCATCAACAGATCTCAGAAAACACTTTGTATACATAGGCATATTCTTTATATGCCCCTCCCACCTGTATGCATCCACGTGCATATCCATGCATGGACATTCCCTTGACTACACTGCTCTCCTCCTCACATACATGTGCATTCTCTTATAAATTCCAAGACAGCATTGCATCCAGTATTCTGGTGTTTAGCTTTGAATTGCACTACAATTCAAATTATAAATTCCAAGACAGCATTGCATCCAGTATTCTGGTATTTAGATTTGAATTGCACTACTCTACAGCTAATGCCAGAAACCACACATTCACATCTCTTTCTTTACATACTCCCCTGCCACATTACTATAAAGCTGCTCAACTGACCTACAAAATCATATACGTTAATGTATTCTCCCATTATTGTTGAAGTTCTTACTTTTTTTGAGCTTTTGAAACAAAATGTCAGCAGCTTTCAAGAAATTTCATCTGAGTTCACAGAAACTTGTGTAAAAGAAGATAGGTCATTTCTCTATATGTTTAACATTAATTTTGTCAGGTTTTAGCCAGTCTCTATATATTATATATTTAAAAGCCATCATTTAACAATGAAATATGATTTAATTTGATGAAGACTAATAAGGAACTTAGTTTGAACACATTATTGATATCTGGGTGCTAGGAATATAGCTTAGTGATAGAGCACATACTTAATGTGTGAGTGTGACTATAGTTTGAAAAGTTTAAGATATTAATACAAGTGTAGAACATTATGTTTTTAATGGTGATTGTCAGCCCAAACAAAATCTGTATATCAGAATTAATGGAAATAGAACCTGATTTATGTTAACTTTCATAATCAATTATATATGTATACATACACACAGATAATATATATATATAAACACAAATATATATGTATTTTCATACATAAAAATTTACCTGACAGAAATGATCTATAATGATACTTATCATATGCTAGTTTTAAAACATAGTGGTGAACCATCAACTTTCTATTTTAACAAATTATAAATAAATATATAATATATATGTTTGTACAAATAATCCTTTGTTGAAAAATTTAAGATGATTTTCATTGGAAAATTAAGACTATTTTAAAACTTTAAATAGTGCTCTTTTCTCATATAGTGTCCAATATTTTTAAACTAAATTTAAAATAAATGAAATGAAGTGAGGAGACTATTCCTTATTCAGAAGCCTCTTAATTGATGTCTGTGCTTTGCTTTCCTTTGCTTTGTCTCTGTATTTGATATCTTGGTATTTGTATTCCATTGTTTCTATTACAATAATTTCTTTATTTTAAATAAAGTGATAATCAAATGCTTTGACTTGATGGATTTTGTAGACTACTTATAGCCTCATCATAGCTATGATAATTTATGGGGTATTTCTCCAGGACTGGAGTCATTGAAATGAAGAAGAATCATATCTTCACTATAGGAATCATACTCACATTTCCTTGCAATTCCTCAGCCTCAAAAATACCTGTGGAGAGTGAGGTCCTCTAACAACACTAAGATATAATGTCTTAAAAATATCTCAGTATATTTAAAGTTTCATGGACTATATCACACACCTCTTAATTTATCAACATTTGATTTTTAGAGAAACACTTTATTCCATGAAAATATATGTATTTCCTCATATGTGTCCATTCTTGCTGCTTCTAAAATCCTTGTGGTTATGAAGCCATTACCATGGATCTAAACTAACTCTCGATAAAAATGGAGGCTAATTTCCTCATCTTTCTTATCCAACAGGTAATATAACATTTCTTACTTCATTTATACATAACACTCTTATTTTAAAGAGATTCTTTTAAACATAGAAATCTAAGCTTATGGTAGAACACCAAGTAACTTTCACATGTGCATGGCAGAGGCTAAAGGATGCACATGCTCTTGTAGTGGAAAAAGAAATTACCTTACAAGTATATTGAAGCATGAGAGTGTGAGTATGGTGACAGCTGATTTAAGCTGTACCTGAATGATTTCTTTTCTCATTCTTTGAAAAACAGGTCTTGAAAGCACCTGTGACAAAACTCCTTATTCTGTTTCTCCCCTCCCCCTTTTTTTTCTATTTTCTTCCACATTATAAGATCTCAGGTTTGTTCGGCTTCTATTCTCTGAATCCAGGTCAGCTGTCCCTGGTATCTGAGGGTCTCAAATTTTTTCTATACTTGTGGGCAAGTTGGCATTGTTGTCCGATGGTCTCTCAGAACTCACAGTGAAAGAACTGAGTGATGACCCTTGAGAATAGTGACTGCCAGGAGTAACTGTACTGTTTTCACGCTAAAAGTTTCTCTTCCTGTTGTGGGTAAGGAATGAGTTAGTTAACCAGATTGGGGCATCTGTCTTGCCACAGTTTCTGCCAGATGGAAATACTTAGGCTTTTCTACAGTGTATATTAGCCTTTTCTGTGTAAGTGGACTGAGGTTCTCAGTGCCTCCTGTTCTCTGGTCTTGAGCAGCTTCAGATACATAACAGGCTTTGAAATAGTTACCATATTGTTGACTTTACCAGAAATTTCTCCAGGGAACATTCTAGTTAGTTGGTAGTCAAATTTTAAACACGATATATTATTTATATTACTGTCTAAAACTGAAAAGTTCCTAGAGAATTTGTCTTTCTGGGTTCCAGATTATGGTCCAGCGATGGGAGCTGCTTTGTGAAGAGGTCATTGGAGATGCCTGCCCTCCTTCCCTAAGTCCAGAAACTGGTCCTTACCCTAAGGATAAAAATGATTGTCCTTCCCCCCCCCCTTTTTTTTTTTTTTGGTCAGGAATTCCTCGCTATGAGGTTGAAGTTTTTGTCCTGGTTGTCACCGGAAAATGGTAGCTAATTTTAAACCCTGAATCTTGTTATTATTTTCCAGGGACTACGATGAGTCTTCTCCATTCTCTAATAGTTTTACATGATGAATTGAATGTTCTCAATTCTCTTATTTTCAGCTTTGAGCGTGTGCATATAGTGACATTAATCATCACACTCTGACAAGTCCATTGACTACTTTGAATAGTCTGCTGCTTTTATTGCCAAATCGTACATTAAAACTCAACTCTGACTTAAAGTGATGTTTCAAGACATGTTTTCCAGGTGCTTATTCTGATATTAGGATGTATTACCAAATCCAAATCTTACCAGATGTCTTCAAGTCTTCTTTTCAGTCAAGCTGCATCCTGAGTTAGGACTTCCCAGTCAATACCTTTGTCACCAATTCCAAGAATTCAGTTGGTAGCACAGATCCTTCTACATAAGGAGACATGGGTTATAAAAATCAATGGCTTCATTCTAATTGGTCTGGTCTATATGAAATTTTATAGGTTTTCTTTCCTCCTGTCCTACTCCAGTGAATATGTAGATTTTTGTCAAAGTCACATTAGCTCCCCTGAAATGACGTAGGAAAGTTCTCATGAGTTTTTAGGCACAATCCTAAACTTCTGATTTACAAAACCAAGATTCGATTCTCCAAATCACTCTCTTATAATAAATCTATAAGTCATGGCATTTTGCCTTAACAGAATATTGGAAATCTGTGTATGCTTAAATAAAATGTATGTGTATATATAATATATATTTATATATAAAATAATATACACACACTCACACACACATATATATCATCCACTGGTGCTCTTGGTTTGATGAACCAAGTTTCATTGAACATAGTCTGTCCAGGTAGGGAATTATATCATCTTTCAAATTCTGTGCAACAAAAAATTTAAAATTTTCTCAATCCACGCTCTCCTCTTTAATCTTTTTCATTTCAGAAACTACAGAATTTTCCAAAGCATCTTATATTCAGGCCCCACTTTTCACATAGTGGGCTATGTTGTCTAAGAAATAGAGGTTTCACAATGGGTCTCCCACCACATGTATTAGAACAGAGGGTATGTGTGCAGAAAGCAAAAGATCTTTCCAATAGGATTATAAGTACTAACTCTAGTAGTAGAAAAACAAGTTATAGTTTGACCTGAAGTCATGACCTCACTATAGTCAAACCCATTGGTGGGGTTCAGAACAAAACAGTATCCATCAACTCTTTCTGCTACACATTTCAGACATTCTACGTTCAACAATGTTTATTTCAGGTGAGTCACCTTGTAAACTCAGAATGAAATATCCATAACCCTTGAGACCTTGAAAGGGAACTGGATCTATATAAGGCTCATAGATATTGTAGTTGAGAAATAACTGTTATTTGAGATTTCCTTCACCATACTTGGTATATGTGACATTTTTCAAAGATACCCACTGATTGCAACCATCTGGTAAACAAGCTCTACATAGCTCTTTTCTTTTTAAAATAGCTAGGACTTGTAAATATGATTGCATGTTCTTCCTGTGAAAGGTGAAGGACTTTTGTAGATGTAGTTAATGCTCCAAATTAGTTAGTCCTGATTTAATAAAATGAGAGAGTATCCTGAGTAAGCCAAGCTTAATCAGTCCCCTTAGTGGAGAGAGAGTTGCTCTCCTGCTGGTTTGAAGAAGCAATCAGCCATGTTGGGAACTCTCTACAGAGAGAAGTGGCCTGCATGATGGCCTTATTCCTTTAGAAATAGAAAACAAGAAAGATAAAATACTGCTAGCAACCAGAATTCTGCTAATAGTCCCAATGGTGCTAGAAGAAGATATTGAATTGCATATAAGAATAGCCAAAACCTGGCCTTAGGAGCCCACACCTAAGCCATACCTATGAGCTAAATTGTGAGACTAGGAGTGCATGCTGTTTGAAGCAGCTGCATCATTGGAAATGCATTATGACCAATAGCATAATAACACAGTACCCCCTGTTTTCAATTATACACACACATTTTTCTGGGGTCTCACTAGTCCCATGAGAAAGACAATTAAGTTTTACCACCCAGGTGGCAGTGGAGAGCTCAGTACCCTAGTGTGACTTTGAATCATTTAATTCCTGTTCCCATCTGAACAATCCTGAAGTTCACAGCATTTTTTGAACTACCTCAATATTTCTAACTGACGCACATTAAAATGAATTCTCTAAAGCTTTCCCAATTTACCTTCCCTGTCTCTGCTGATAAACAGAAAATAGATAACTTTCAATGAATCCTGGAGGAGAGAAGAAGAGTGAGAATTTGTTCTTCCTCCCTCTAAGCTGATACATTTCCAATCCCACCCATTTTTAAGATAATAGATAATAACAAGCCTTTATACAGTTATTTTTATTTTATTTATTAGGAAATAAATCTAAACTGTGTTAGTATAGCATTTTGGATCTTATTATTTCAAGTCTCATCTCTGTCTTCTTCAGTTAAAACTTAATGAAGCAATAGGAAGACAGAGATCAGCCATCTCCCAGGCTTTCTTGGTCAGCTCAGTGAGGTTTTTTTGTGAGCTCTTGGCAGAATTGATTTTCATATATTATCATTGTTTGCATAATCATAACTACAAAGAGGGTTGCAATTTTTTCCTAGCCTTATTCTAAAGTTAGAAGCCCTTTTATCTTTACTATGTCTATGATGAAGCTATTGGGCACATACTTCTTGAATTTTATAATGAAATTCTGTTCAGGAATTGCAAGCCTGTATTATGTAGGGGTGACATTCTTTGAAATGTGTCCTTAAGAGTTACGCTGGAGTGGGGCTTTGTATATTCTCAATGTTTGTCTGAATTTTCAGTCATTCTATTCTTATCACAGTACCCTGGATAATTGAACCCTGCATCCCATAATATCTTTTGTTGGCACTTGCTTTAATCTGTTCCCCAAACCCTACACTTTTGAGTCTCACTTTCCATCCTATGCCATTGCTTTCCTCAAAGCCATACTTATTGGTTGAGATTCATCTGGCAATGCTACCATATTATTCTATGTCCTTTTATCTTTCCATGGAATAACTTCTTATCTTTTAATAATGGCATAATCTATACCCATAAAGCCTGACCAAAATGACTGAATAAACATGAACTAAATAAGGATGACAATGATAGCTATGCCAAACTGGAAGAGCAAAAGCCCATAAGGCCTCAACTCTACACAAAGAACTGCATGCAACTGAGAAATACGAGGAACAGAAGAAAGTCTTCTCTCAGGGAAGAACACATCATTTGGTTATCCAATACCGAATCATCATTCCTGAAAACATACACAAATATAACATTATAAAGACTGAACGGGTTATATATGTTCATGTAATAAAAATTAGTGAAGAAAGAGGCCATGAATTTAAAAGAGAGCTAGGAGGGACATGTGGGAGGAGTTGTTGGGAGGAAAGGAAAGAGAGAAATGTAATTATATCACAATCCCCCAA
>CABHPP010142009.1:6432-35819 GCA_902168425.1 Peromyscus attwateri | reverse complement strand
TTTTACTTAGTGACTTTTCCTTCAGTGTCTCCTATGAAGTTAACTCGAGTATTCTCAATAAAATAATATTCTAGCCGGGCAGTGGTGGTGCATCTTTAATCCCAGCATTCGGGAGGCAGAGCCAGAAGGATTTCTGTGAGTTTGAGGCCAGCCTGGTCTACAGGGTGAGATCCAGAACAGGCACCAAAAACTACACAGAGAAACCCTGTCTCGAAAAACCAAAATAATAGTGATGATGATGATGATGATGATGATATTCTCATATTAAAACTTATATGCCACTTATACACAAAACCATTCTTTGATCATATTTGTGTTCATACCAATCCTTTTCCATCAGGAATATTGCTATTTGATATGATAAGTACTTGCACTTGTTTACACTAGACTTTCTATTTCTCTGTATTTCACTATATCGGGTTATGTGGTGACATGCTACTAGCTCAGTCCTACCTGCAGTGTATTTTACTGGGAATATAGCTGAAAGACTGTCCAAAATTCATTAATGCTTCATAAAAGGGATAGTGTTATTACATTCTGTTATGTCTAAATGGAATAGGAGTCTAATTCATTCCCAGAAAGGCAGGATCTGTTGCATTTATATGTACATGCTCTGGAAGTGAAAGGATTCTATAAAATACTGCTTGAAGCCTCATTCAACTCTGACTCAAGTCAAGATTGTACTGCCTCAGCCTCCTAAGTGCTGGAATTACATATGTGCAGCTTCACACCTGGCTTGTGATACATATATTTATTTATTCTTTGGATTGTCTCTTTGACATAAATAGCTCTCCTGAATTGTCTGCCAGTCCCAATCATTTTCAATGCATCCTTGCATCTGCTACTACCCAACAACTCCAAGGATATTGGTTGATTCTTACTGTCACCTAATGTGCCAATGTCACTCATTCTTTTAATTACATCTGGCTAAGATAATCTCACTTCTTTTTATGGTAGTTCAACATAAGTAATTACAAATTTTACAAAACTCTCCTGACTACCATAATATACCTTTAAATTCATTGTATTGCATTTATTAATGTTTCTCAAAATTTGCCTGTGACCATTACACACAGGAATAAAATAATTAGGAAGGATAAACCATGGTTCTCCAAAAGCTCTTTTTGTCTTATTATATACTGAAGTCTCGAAGCTAAGTATGAGACAGTGATCTCACAGACTCCATAGGAGAGTGACGATGGACACAAAAATAACAGTGAAGTATAGTCAGTCCAAATCTGTTTACATTCCCAAGTACACAAACACAGGCATTGAATAGTCAGCTACAGTTCAGTGCAGCTTGCATTCTCAGAAGTGTGCACCCTGAGCATATCCTGGATGGCAACTAATAAAATACATTTAAATAGTACCTAAACTTTGCAAAGAGACTTATAAAGTGGTTTTTGCCACAGGGAACATCTTTGAAACTCACAGACAATTCCCAGACGGGTTGTCTGCAGAGGCAATCTGGACTAGGGCTGTCTGTCACCTCCAGCTGGAGGAAAATCTGGCAGCACAAAGAAAGGTTGTAGAGAAAAGAGGAAAATAGAAGTGGTCAATGCTTCCCTTATTAAGTGATCGTCATTCTGTCTGCCTCAGTGTTCCTTGAAAGGTTTCCCTATTTTATTCTGTTGGTATTTCATGGTGGAAATGTAAAACGTATCCTTTCAAAGGGAGAGCTGCACATACAATCCTTGAATTTAACACTAAATACGAGAGTCTATATGTATGAAAGTGTGACTGTGTGAAATATTTTTGAAAAAAATATTAACTCCACTATATATTTAAAGACTTGTGTAGCAACATTGCCATCAAATATTATCAAATGTCATTTGAAAATTGTAGTTTGAGCCAAAGTAATGTGCCTACTTAATAGGCAAAGAATGCCAAAAATGTTTATGAAAGAATGCTGTAAATATAGTTTATTGCTGAGAAAACTGTACCCAGGAGACTGGGCTGCCAGGAACAGGGATATGTCACTGTCCTTGTCCCTTTCTGCTAGTTCTCTTAATCTAATTATTTGATATTAAACTATTTAATTGTTTTACACAGGCAGCCATAAGACTGTATAGGAAGTATGGGGATGACATTTGTGTGGATTGAAAAGGAAAGGATGGTACTTCAATATGAATATAGGTCAGAACAGTTGCATATCTGACTGTATGTTTTCAAATAAAGCATTACACACTTAGGTATAAATTGTTATAATTTGAAAACTCTCGGTTGTCATTCTAGAGAAGGAAATGTATACGAAAGCTTGGTGCCAAAGTTTGGCCACATACTCTTATATAAACTAGTAATTGCAAACCTCTCCAACATTATCTATATTTGGAACTTGTCAGTCCCAGAAGGATCTATTTCAATAAAAGAAGAGTGATTTTTCTTTAATTTTTGATAATTAGCTGCCTTTATATTTGACTGCTAATGGCCACATGGAGAGGAACCTGCCTCTGATTATGTGTCACCTCTCTAACACCAATGTTCCTTTTCTTAGTGATGTCATCTTATCACTTAAGCTATCATCCACACGCTGAAAATTAGCTAAATTATAATCTCTTCCCAACTTTTCCCTACACTCTACATTCATAAGCAATATGCAGCTGACATTCCCATTTAATCACCAGCCACCACCACAAAAACGAAACTCTGGGTGGGTGGAAGTTGGTCTTCCTTTGAGTGTCCTTCTTTCAGTAAATGAAATTCCTCCCCCTCCCCAACAATGCTATACAAATCATGGCTTTACTTTAAAACAATGACCATAGTTCCCATCCCATGTTATCATTATCTCTACTATCTGCCTTGGCTCACATCAGAGCTAGTTCTTTCCTTGATGCTAATTCCGACTTTCTACCTGATATTCCTGATGCTACACTACCTCTGGGAAAGCTGTTCATCCAGGCAAAAACTTAAAGATGGTTCCACTCCTGTACTCAAATTTTTCATATGGTTTTCCCTCCAACATAGCAGAACAAACCTCCAAAGTACTAATGATCACTGACGCAGTGCTATTACCTACATTTGTTTCCCTTTTTCTTTCTTCACTGATTTTTATTGTTGTTTTATTTGATTTTTTCTTTCTATTACTAGTGTCTTGATCATGAGGTATCTTTGGCAGAGGTCTCCATGTAGGCATCCTAAGAGTCCTTGGATCTGAATTTCACTGAATCTATTCTGAGAAAAAAAGATAAAGAATAATAGGATAAATGGGTAGATCACTGAATCTACACTAAAAAGAAAAAGAGGAAGATATAAAAATGACAAAAGGTAGATTACTGAATCTATTATGAAAAGAAAAAATACTTTTAAAAAGGAATTACTTGTTTTAAATAGGATAAGTAATGAAAAAATTTTTTGTCTGAATTTGTCAAATGTTACTGGACTGGACATTGTTAATATATATAGTGGAGTTTTTTGTCTGAATCTGACAAATGTTAATGGACTAGACATCATTAATGTAATCTTGACTGTGTATATTGTATATACTTATTAGATATAATTTTTCTTGTATTAGTTATAATCTTTTTTAATTTTAAACAAAAGAGGGGAAATGTGGTGGTATTGTGTTCCCCGAAATATTGTGTACCTTAATAAACTTATCTGGGGTCAGAGACGGAACAGCCACAATATTAAACAGAGGTTAGGCAGTGGTAGCACACGCCTTTAATCCTAGCATTCCAGAGACAGAAATCCCTCTGGATCTCTATGAGTTCAAGGCCACATTGGAAACGGCCAGGCTTGGTGACACACGCCTTTAATCCCAGGGAGTGGTGGTAAAAAGCAGAAAGGTATATAAGGCGTGAGGACCAGAAACTAGAAGCATTTGGCCTGGAGAAGCATTTGGCTGCGTAAGCATTTGTCTGGTTAAGCATTCAGGCTTTCAAGAAGCACAGTTCAGCCGAGAGCCATTCAGATATGAGGACACAGAGGCTTCCAATCTGAGGAAACAAGACCAGCTGAGGATCCAGCGAGGTGAGGTAGCTGTGGCTTATTTTGTCTCTCTGACCATGCAGCATTTCACCCCAATAACTGGCCCCAGGTTTGATTTTATTAATAAGACTCTTTAAGATTCATGCTACAGCCACCCAGCTCCCAAATAAATCATATGGAGACTTACTATTACTTATGAATGCCTGGCCTTAGCTTGGCTTGTTTCTTACCAGCTTTTCTTATTTTTAAAGTATCCCAACTGTCTTTGGCCTCGGGGCTTTTATCTTTCTCTAGTCCTGTATACCTTTTCTTTCCTTCTTTCTCTGTGTCTGGCTGTGTAGCTGAGTGCCTGGGTGGCTGGCCCCTGAAGTTCTTCTTCCTGTCTCTTGATTCCTCTTTCTTTCTCGAAGATTTCTCCTTCTATTTATTCTCTCTGCCTGCCAGCCCCACCTATCCTTTCTCCTGCCTTGCTATTGGCCATTCTGTTCTTTATTAGACCATCATGTGTTTTAGACAGGCAGAGTAACATGGCTTCAACAGAGTTAAACAAATGCAACATGAAAGTAATACACCTTAAAATAATATTCCTCAACATGGAGGGTTATTTCTCCAGACATCAATGTAATTCATTCACTTCCTTTTGGTCTTTAATCAAGAGAAAATCATCCTGGCTACTTTAGGTAAAAATGTGGGCTGCATCTCTCCCAACACACACACACACACACACACACACACACACACACACACACACAAATACACACATCCCTCCCCATTCCCTACTTTTTTGTGGGGAATAAATAATTTACTTATTCATCTTTTTTGTTTTACCACATATTTATTAGCATATATTGTACAAAACAATAGTGAGATTCATTATGGCATTTTCATACATTTATATAACTTTGATTATACTGACCCTGCTTTACCCTCTCTGTGTTTCATCCTTTTATATATTTCATCTTTCCAAATATCTTCCTGTTTATATTCCTGTATTTTTAAAGTATTTTTAAAACATTAAAATTCTAGTTGAGAGAACACACAACAGCATTTATCTTTGTGATTTTGGCTTATTTCACTTGACATGTTGATCACCAGTATCCCTGGTTACCCCACAACTGACATTATATTGTTACTCTCTATGCTTGAATAATACTTCATTGTATATACATACCACAATTTATTTTCACTTATTGATAGTAAGGGCACTTTAGCTTATTTTATTACTAGCTATTATGAACAGGTAAGTGACAAACATACTTACAGAGACATACTTTTCAGTTGTGTCTCTGGTAGATGGTCATCAGATACAGTCCTGAGAGGCAACTAAGCTCCCCTCCCAGCCTGTTATATAGTAATGCTTTGAATAAATAATCCTTATTCAAACAGGGCATCACGTGTTTGTTTATGTGTTTTCTATGACCTCTGTGTCATGGGCCCCAAATAAAGGATACTTCTCCTTAGCCCTTGGCAGGAAATGCTCTTCTATGAATGCAAGGTTCAGAGGGGTAGGTAATTTTGTTTCACTTATTTTCCTTTCTTGTCGCTTCAGCCAGAATCATGACTGGCTCTGTAAAGATTCTAATAAAAAATTGACGTGCGAATAAGTGAATAAAACTGTACCAGGGTCTGCAGTGCAAGAAAACTGATAAGAACATGAGGTTGAAGTGCACTTCTATAGAGCTAGAAATTTGCAGTGGACAGTTTGAAGAGTCTTGATGTAGTTCTTGTTACTGTTTCACAACCAAAATAAAAAGGCATTTTCTGTCTGTCATCCATTCTAAGTCCAATGGTTATTTCCTAGTGGTGGCTTTAAATGAAATGTAAAATTATCTCTGGAGGTATTGTTATTAGGCCAATTATATTGTTACAGAATCATACCTATAACAGGGCCGTTAAACAAGCCCTCTGAGAGTAGTTATGCAGGACTAAAATTGCCTTAAGGTGTCAAGCGGTATCACCTGTGTGACCTTTTTGGGTTTGTTTGCATCTTGTTATCCACCAAGTGAGAGATAAGAGCTAATCTTTTCTGAATACAGGAATACAGACTTTATTGGTCATTTGAGTCCAGCCAAATATTCAGGGTCCACTCCTCTTGGGCTTTTAGGCCAGACAATAGCCATTTGCTCCCAAAGAAAAGTTAAGCCTGGGCATTTTTCTTTTATCTTTGGAAGCACTAGTTACAATACTTCAATAATGAAATTAAAACAAGTACTTCTTCTCTGCCCCGAATAACCATTCATAGTGCTCTGGCTTCTAAATCTCTTCAGAGTCAGGGGCT
The DNA here is from genome assembly GCA_902168425.1 of Peromyscus attwateri. Taxonomy (NCBI): domain Eukaryota; kingdom Metazoa; phylum Chordata; class Mammalia; order Rodentia; family Cricetidae; genus Peromyscus; species Peromyscus attwateri. The sequence continues at coordinate 29,614 of CABHPP010142009.1, read as the reverse complement.
GAGACTCTTTGGCGTAGAAATGGGTCCCTTTTGTATGTGACACCTCAATTCTGTATCAAATACATGCTTTTCTGTGTTAGACTGGTTGATGATACAGATGATGAAAGTATAAGGAGTCTGTTAGATTGATCTGAAAACTGTGGGCAGTTAACTGTTTTAAACAGTTTTAAATGTAACTCTCTAGCTGTAGTAAAGCCTGTTGAGCTAAGCCTTAGGATTAATTGCTCACTGCTCAACATGATTTGTGAATAATTACAGGAACTTAGCAACTAAATTGTACTTTCTACAAACCAGGCAGTACATGTCTCCCACTTTTGAAAGACTAGCATTTTGCAGATTAGCAAAAGTCTGTAATCTGTTTGGATGTACAGGTGACACTTCTCTTTGAGTCTTCAGGACCCAGGCACCTCTGGGATGTGTGTTATGTCATAAACTTGAATGATGAAAAAGCACTGGGACTCCTTCAGCCTCTAATTGGAACCACTCAATGTTGCAAAGAATTGGAGTGACTCTTTTTTATTCCATTTAATGGTCCTTTTTACATTCACAAATCATTTATCAGTATCATCTGAAAATGAAAAATGATAAGTGCAGTGATATTTGGCACAATGCATATGGTTTGTTACCCAAGGCTTGGTGTGTAGGTACAAAGTATTAGCGATGAAGTCATATTCTGGAGAGGATGCAGAGGTCTTGCTCTAGTTCTGGCTGAATTCCCAGGTTTGGGCCAATATCAGTCTACCGGAATCAATGATAATGTTTTCTGTCACGGCTGTAAAATACTTTCAGAGAAACATAAAGTTTTTATGAGAAAAATAGTAAAAGAGATGACTTCTCTTGTGCCTGGGGGAGAATATTTGTTCGTGGTGGCTCATTTGAGGACAGCAGAGGCTGAGATGGGGAAGTGGAGACACAGAGCTTGGAGTCTCCCCTCTCTGTGCTCATTATGAACAACAACTGCTAGAAGGGCCCAATTGCTAAAAATTGAGATGTCCTAACCCATCTCTGAGTCACATGTCTGAAACTTGAGTACCTTTGGATTTTATTGAAGGCAGAAGCCCCATTGTAGGGGTGTGAGCCTGCTCTCCCATGTGCCTCTTTCATTCTTTCATTAGGATGATAGAATTCTTTCTCTGATAGAGTTCCAGGTTTCAAGTGTTATTTATTTATAATAGCTTAATGTGAAATGTCAGTGAGGTTTAATGGTCTTTCCAAAGAATGAGAATGTTAGGTTGTTCAAGCCAATACTGTCAAAAACTATTTCCAGTGCCCTGCTTCATGAAGTAAACACAGTTACTTAAATTGAATTTGGAGGATTTTCTCCTTGTGATGAACAGAGAATGATTAGCATACCTGTACTCTCCCGATTTCTCCTTTGTACAAGGGGGATAGTCCTCCTGATGTTGAAGTTTATTAGGGCTTTAAGCTGTCAACTTATTACTGTCAGATTCAAGAAAAGAAAGAGTTACTGATGTAAAATTAATTTATTGAAAGGAATTGTTTTGTCCTTAGGGAATAACATCACCATTTAACTTAATTTCCCCATCATATAGTCTCATTTGCAAAGGAAAATAATAACTTTTCTTTTTAACAGAATAAAGTGCATTGTGCTGAACGATGTGCTTCATGCTTACAGATTTTACTTGTTCTAGGTCACCGGTTGTCAAAACAACATGATACATCGAGCAGTAACTCTTGCCTGCTGAATTAAAGAAATTAGTACCAATTTAGATGTGTATTTACAAAACAGCATGAAGAGCACTGAAACTATCACCTGCTTATTTTTCTTGCTACATTTTCTAATATCAAATGAATTTTTTGAGGAATATGCAAAGGGAAACAGACAAACAAAATTATTTCTTGAAATCACTTATGTTCTGGTTGCTGTTGGTGGTTCAGTATTTGCCAGAAGATACAAACATGTATATTATCATTCAAAACAAAGGTGTGATTGCACTTTATTACTAACAGGTAGTAAATAGAAGGACTGATGAAAAGGAAAAAAATAAAATATCCAACATTTACTTTACTTTTCAAAGGGAATCACACAGAGGTATCAGACACAAAGAAACACAAACCTCTGAATGCCTTTCCTAGAGGACATTTCTTCACACAGAGGTACTGTACTGGCTGGTTTGTGTATCAACTTGAAACAAACTGGAGTCATCAGAAAAAGGAGCCTTAGCTGAGGAAATGCCTCTATGAAATCCAGCTGTAAGGCATTTTCTCACTTAATGATCAATGAGGAGGACCCAACCCATGGTGGGTGGTGCCATCCCTGGGTTGCTGAACCTGGGTTCTATAAGAAGGAGAGCTGAGGAAGCCTTGGCCTTGGCATCAGCTCCTGCCTCCAGGATCCTGCCCTGTTTGAGTTCATGTCCTGACTTCCTGAAGTGATGGACAGCAATGTGGGAGTATAAGCCAAATAAACCCCTTCCTCCCCAACTTGTTTTTGGTCATGATGTTTCATTGGAGCAATAGAAACCCTAAATAACTGGGCGATAGTGGTACATGCCTTTAATCCCAGCATTTGGGAGGCAGAGGTAGGTGAATCTTTGTGAGTTTGTGGCCAGCCTAGTCTACAAAGCGAGTTCCAGGAAAGACAGCCAGGGCTATTACACAGAAAAATCCTGTCTCAAACCCCCACACACCCCCAAAAAAGAAAAAAAGAAACTCTAAGACAAGTTGGTACCAGCATAGTGGGGTATTGCTGTGACAGACCTGTCCATGTTTTGGGAATGATTTTGGAAGGACTTGGGAACTTTGTGCTAGAAGAACCATTGAGTGTTAAGAGCTCAGTGGGATGTTCTTCAGGAGCTTGGAAGATAAAAAAATGTTAAGAGCAGAGCAGAAGATGGAGGCCTGGCTTGTAAAGCTTCAGAGGGAAGTTTATGGACTCTTTCAGAGCCATTTTTTTTTTTTTAAGATTTTGTGGTTCTGGTTAGCTGGAGCTGAAGAATCAGCTGTGATTAACAAGATACCAGAACTACTACAACAAAACTTTGTTTTGTAGGCATTGATGCTGGTCACCTGGAGCTGAGAAATTAGCGATGACTAAGAAGAGACCAGCATTACTGAAGGAAAGTCTTCTAGGATTTGCTATTTGCTGAGAGCACAGAGAAGCTATGTTCCAGAGGCACCCAAGGTTGTACCTCCTGCTGGCAGCTGGACTTGGTAATGTGAAAGAGTTACCCGAGTGGTACTGGTTTTAAAGGCATGAAGGGGTCATGGAAAGCTGCTGAGGCTTGGTACTGTGAGAGGCCAAGAGAGGCCATTGGCGAAGTTTCAGCCTCAGTGGCAGTTGAAGGCCCAGGACCGAAGGGGTCATGAAAAGAAGTTGAGACCACACCTGAAAAGAGCCTATGAGTGACTATCAGTGAAAGTGCAGACCAGTTGCAGCAGACGACCTTAGCGTTTTACAGATGCCAGCACCATGGGATGACCACCAAGGGTAGCAACAGCAGTAGAGTAGAGCCAGCTGGAGCTTAGAAGGTAAGCTGTGTGTGTTGCAATGAGTGGAGGCAGAGAAATGGCCCAAGCCCTTTGGAAGCAGAAAATGATGAGTGAATCCCAGATAACTGGACATTGAGTTATTTACACTGTTGAAGTTTGATTTGGCTTGGCTCAGATTGTGGTGGTGTCCTGGTTCTTCCCTCTTGAAGAAGATTGTTTTTGATTTTTAAAGGAATCCACAGATGAAAGACTTGAACTCCTAAAAGAGATTGTATATTTTAAAGACACTGAAATTTTAGTGTGTTTGAATTTGTAAAGATCATGAGAATTTTAAAATTTTGATTTTAATGTGAGGTCTTGGAGATGAATAAGAAAGGAAGGGATGTAGTTTAATAGTGATGTGTTTGTGTCAAGTTGACAAGGGGTCAGTTGTACTGGGTGGTTTTGTGTGTCAACTTGACACAAGCTGGAGTCATCAGATGAAAGAGCCTCAGTTGAGGAAATACTTACTTGAGATCCAGCTGTAAGACATTTTAGTGATCAATGGGGAAGGGCCCAACCCATGGTAGGTAGTGCCTATCCCTGGATGGCTGGTCCTCAGTTCTATAAGAAGGTGGGCTGAGCAAGCAATAGGAAGCAACCCAGTAAGCAGCACTCCTCCACGGCTTCTGCATCAGCCCCTGCCTCAAGGATCCTGCCCTATTTGAGTTCCTATCCTGACTTCCTTCAGTGGTGAACAGCAATGTGGAAGTGTAAGCTAAATAAACCTTTTCCTCCCTAACTTGTTTTTTGGTCATGGTGTTTTGTTGTAGCAATAGAAACCCTAATTAAGACAAGAGCCATCCTAAAAAGTTCCCTTTGTGTATAGTCTAGGAAAATAAAAAAGACATGACAGTTACTATGTGTATTATCCTCAAAGCCATCACTGTTCTCTTTGTACACCATTTAAGAAGCATTATATCAAGCTATTTGCCATTTCTCCTGAAAATGAGACAAAAACAATATTCAGGCTTAAGAGTCAACTTAATCCTTAAGAGCGCTTATTGCTCTTGTGGGACCTGGGTTTGTTTCCCAGCACCTAGAACTGGTCCAGATGATCAAATGCCCTCTTCTGCCCTGCAAGCACCTATACACATATAGTGTTTATACATACTTGAGGCACAAGTATATATTCTTCTCATGCTTATGCAAGGAGAGCACTATTGTATATACTTATTGGATATAGTTTTTCTTATATTAGTTATAAGCTTCTTTTATTTAGTCTAAAGGGGGAAATGTGGTGATATAGTGTCACCCAATATATTGTGCACCCTAATAAACTTATCTGGGGTCAAAGAACAGAACAGCCACTAGATAGACATAGAGGCCAGAAAATGTTGGCACACACGCCTTTAATCCTAGCATCCAGGAGGCAGAGATCCATCCGGATGGATGTTCAAGGCCACACTGGAAACAGCCAGGCATTGTGACATATACCTTTAATCCCAGGAAGTGATGGCAGGAAGCAGAAAGGTATATAACACGTGAGGACCAGGAACTAGACGCTTTTAAGCTTTTAGCAGCAGTTCAGCTGAGATCAATTCGGATGAAGACTCAGAGGCTTCCAGTTTGAGGAAACAGAATTGGCTGAGAGGTTGTTGAGGTGAGGTTAGCTGTGGCTTGTTCTGCTTCTCTGATCTTTTGGAATTCACCCTGATATATGGCTCCGTGTTTTTTATTAATAAGGCCATTTACCAATTTGTCTCTACAGAGCACAATGATTGCATTCTGTAAAATGGAGCACATGTCTCAATTACATTTGCACATGTTCAGCTAAGCAGGTAGCTAAGATACTGAGTATGTGCATAAAGTAGTGAGAACAATCATTACTCCAAAGCCCAAAGTACCTCCCTCCAATTCAAGGTACCAGGGTCCTCTATAAGGACCCCAAGTTCTTCCTCTGTGGACAACAGAAATATTAAAAACCCTTGTGCACAATAAAGGACCATCCTCCCCAGTGAAGAAATGTGTTCTAATTAACAAGCTTAATTCCAAACTCATGACCATTTTACAGTATTTTAGATAATATTTCTGGTAAATGTACTAGTAAGTGTTTACTTAGTTGGACCATATGAAATTTGGCATTTTTATAGTTCAAAAACAATCACATAGCAGCAATTTCATGAAGTTTAATCCATGAAAGCCATGTGTTATAGACATTCACAGGAGAGAGTAATTGGATCCTGTTGAGAAGAGCAACATGTTGATTCTCTAATGTGGTAGTCCTCAAACTTCAGGGCACACTTTTTAACCTGGCAGGTTTGTGAAGACACATCTTATGGTAAGAGTGGTGAATCAGGGCTGTGAGATTCTACTTTTAAGAAATTCCCAAGTTTTGCTGCTGTTAGCTCTAGAATAGCTCTTTGAGGACAGTCTCAATGCCTGAATATTTCCTGGGAGAAATTATTCTTGCTTACCTGTATAGCTTTTATAAATCAATAAGGAAAAGATGAGACACAAGTCTGAAAATTACAAGGATGCCAGATCATAAAAATTAAAAAGGAAAATAAAAATGGACAATTAATATAAAATTGTCAAATATCTAGCTATTAAAGTCATGCAAATTAATGAAAGTGCTGCTTTTAAATATTTAATAGCCAAGGTGGAAAATACTAAGAATACTCAATGTATAAGAAGTTAGAGAGAAATTGATATTCTCATACTCTGCTACAGGAACAAATTGCTAAATCCTTTTGAAAGATTATTTAGTAACATGTATCAAAATCTCCATAATACATACATCTTTGCTCCAACAATTCCACTTCTAGATAATAATGTTACAGATCTCATCAGAGCATATTTGTACATGAGTATGTGTCAAAGCACCATGCCTGATACAAATTAGGGACAAGCAACCTGAATATCCAGTACACAGATGTAGAGATAGAGCACTGCAAATCAGAGAAAGAAGATCTTATGCTTTGTTTGAAATGCCAAAGCATGAGTAAAGCTTGGAAAGGAACTCCAGATAACAGTTGTTTTGTGTTTAAACATACACATACTTTACACACCTACGATACATATATCACATATAGAAGGAGTAGTGAGTGAATTAGAACTGGATTCCAATAGTTACCTCTGACTATGATATTATAGAGAATTTTTAAAAATTTCTTATGTATAGCTACATTTTTCAAATTCACCATGATGACTTCTGTGACAAGTTGTGAACTATATTATAGTGCATGGATATACAACTGTTGATAACACAAACTGACATATTCTGATTAAAATGTTTTTACTCCTTAAGTTAGTAATCACACTTCCAAAAATACAGCCTATAAACATAATCAAATGTATGAACAGAATTTCCTATATCAAGAATGCTTGAGGTAGCAACCTTATTAACAAAATCTATAAGCTTACTGCACATTTTATTTAAATGATACTTGAATGATCTGTGGTTTGTCCAAACAGAATTCTAAGCTAACATTTGAAAGAACACACTATTGAAGATTAATGCTATGGAAATGGTCATTGCCTAATGATAATAAGTATGAAAAGCAAAAACATGAGCTACAAATAGTATGATCCTTCTTTAAAATATAAACGTGCAAAACAAAGGATCTGGAGGAACACTGACCTATGTTGACTATTTTGAACCTTCTTAGGTGACTTGTATTTGCTTTTAGTTATTTTGTTATTGATCCTAATAATTTCAAAGGAGCCCATGAAATTCCCAGAAGTTAAAGAAAATGTGCTTTAAAAATACAGTAATCTTTTTTTATCTGAAAGCTCTTCTTCAAAGGTGCTAATTGTTCCCACAGTCATTTAGAGTACCATTTAAAATATAAAACATGGAAAGAACTGTTTTGTTGGTCTTTTGTTGTCCTTGTTCAGCTCCTTTTTAGACAGTCGTGTTGGTGAGACTTTATGGATGTAGTTCTGACAGTACTAGGATACACAATCTCACATAAACAAGAAATTATTAAATTGAGTAAAAACAAGAAACCTTTCAACTTGTTGGGCAGGAATAACCAAAGCCTTACTTATTCAGCATAGAGTCTCTTTTATCAATCTAGTCTGGAACCTTAGAAAGTGGAATTTTTGGATTTCACTGATTTCTTGCCTAAAATCCAGAGACACAAAATACTGAATTAACATAAAATACTGACATTTTAATTACAGAGCTACTTATATCTAAGAATAGCCATCCTATCAAGGATATATGGTCTCTAGAAAGAATATAGGAAGCAGCAATCTCCTAGTTCTGCCTAGTGAACTTCTTCTTGCCTCATTCTCACATGCTCACTTGAAACTGGCAATCTTAGAATCCATATTTTTGTAAGAGAGCTGGGTCAACTTGACTTGTCTTTCAGATCATAACATGGTTGAAACTGGACCTTGCATGGACTGTTCTTGGGAGACCCACTAATGTGTTCTTGAACTTTCTGTTTTTATTACTTGGAATCTTACCAATTCTTTTAGTCCTAAATGTGACTCTGTTAAGTAGCTATTCATCAACTGTAGATAAATACTTGAGAAAATCAACATAAAAGAAGAAAGACTTATTTGGTTACTGTCTCAGAGGTCTTTGTTTCTGGGCTGGTGATGAGTTAGAGTATCATGGTGAAGAAGCCATATTAAAAAAGAAGTAGTAGGAGAAAAGAAAAAATGGAGAGCAGAAGAGAGGAGAGGAGGATAATGGGACCAGGATGTACTTTTATATTACTTTTATTTTTCAAGATTATAATATAACTTATTCATCCCTTCCCTTTCCTCCCTCGAAGCCCTCCCATATGCCCCTCTGTGATCCCTTTCAAATCCATGGCCTCTCATTTTTATTAATTTGTGTTGCATGCCTATATGTATATTTATATACATATATATTCCTAAATTCGTAAATACAGCCTTCTCAGTCTATATAATGTTGCTTGTATGTGTATGTTTTCATGGCTGACCATTTGGAATTGGATAACTTATTGATGTACTCTTTTCTGTAGAAAACTATTTCTACCATTTTTATTATTTCCGAATTACCTGTGGATATTTCTGTAGGACTGAGACCTCCTGGGCTTTTCCCATCCATGCTAACATGTCTGTTGCTCTTGTGCTTGTCAGCTCATGTTTAGGCAGTCATGTTGGTGAGACATTATGAGTGTAGCTTCTGGCACGGTCAGTAGACACAACATCACAGCAAACTGCTTTGTTTTCTGTCTCTTACAGTCGCTCTATCCCCTCTTGCACAATGTTTGCTGAGCTTTAGTTTCAGAAGTAGATTTTTTTCATTGGCACTGTGCTTCACCACTCTCCATTTGATTGGTTGTAGTTTTCTGTATTTGTCTCCATCTGTTTTAATGAAACATTTTCTGGATGAGGAATGAGAGCTACATTTTTATGTGAAGATCAAGAGTACCACCAATGATCTACTCTTTCAGACTAGTTCCTACCTCCTACAGTTTACACCATCTCACAATAGTTTATTCAGCTATGGTAGACTCATTGATTGATGAGGTTAGCACCCTCATGAACAAATCACCCCTAAATAATACTGCTAATTGGAGACAAAACCTTCAACACATGGTCACTGAGGGACATTTTGTATTCAAATATAAAAATGGACCATTTCTTTCTGAAGAATTATGTGTTTTCTACTTTTACTGAACTATTTTGTACTTTTTCCTTGCTTGTTTGTTTCTTGTGATGGGGATGAAACCCAGGATCTTGTGTATGCTTGGCAAGGGCTCTCCTACTGAGCTATATCCGTATCTGTGATCATCTTTCTATCTTACACACAGGAATATTACTCAATGTACAGCTGCAGCTCATTTTATTAAGCAGGCCAAAAGACATTGATAAAGATAGGGAATGACTAGAAAATCTGGCCAAGTTCCTAGCCTGCATCTGCATATTGAGGGATCATATCCCTCAAGAAGTTATTGTGATAACTGGCTTTTCTTAATGCCTCTTCTCCACAATGGTTCTCCCTTCTGCTCAGAGTAATTAGGACCCAGGATTCATATTTTCTTCCATGTACTCTTAGCAAGTGATCTTTCTGAAGTATCTCTACAAACACTTTTCAACATAAGAAATCCTACTTGTCTTTAAGATCCTAGTTAGATATTATCTCCTTTGAGAAGCCATCTGTGTCCCCTGAGACAGAACATACCCAGTTCTTTCACATATCTGGAAAGCATTAAAATTGTTATCATTACATTGACGGACTTTTGTATGTTGAACCACCCCTGCATCCCTGGGATGAAGCCTACTTGATCATGGTGGATAATTGTTTTGATGTGTTCTTGGAGTTCTTGGAGTTTGTTTGCCAGTATTTTATTGAGTATTTTTGCATCAATGTTCATGAGGGAGATCGGTCTGTAGTTCTCTTTCTTTGTTGCATCTTTGTTTGGTTTAGGAATCTGGGTAATTGTAGCCTCATAGAAGGAGTTTGGTAATGTCCCTTCTGTTTCTATTGTGTGGAACAATTTAGAGAGTATTGGTATTAACTCTTCTTTGAAGATCTGGTAGAATTCTGCGCTGAAACCATCTGGTCCTGGGCTTTTTTTGGTTGGGAGACTTTTAATGACTGATTCTATTTCCTTAGGGGTTATTGGACTATTTAAATAGTTTATCTGGTCTTGATTTAACTTAGGTATGTGGTACCTATCCAGAAAATTATCCATTTCTTTTATATTTTCCAGTTTTGTGGAGTATGGGTTTTTGAAGTATGACCTGATGATTCTCTGGATTTCTTCATTGTCTGTTGTTATGCCCCCCTTTTCATTGCTGATTTTGTTAATTTGGATGCTCTCTCTCTGTCTTTTGGTTAGTTTGGATAAGGGCTTGTCTATCTTGTTGATTTTATCAAAGAACCAACTCTTTGTTTCATTAATTTTTTTGTACTGTTCTCTTTGTTTCTATTTTATTGATTTCAGCTCTCAATTTGATAATTTCCTGGCATCTATTCTTCCTGGGAGACTTTGCTTCTTCTTGTTCTAGAGCTTTCAGGTGTGCTGTTAAGTCACTAGTGTGAGATTTCTCCAACTTCTTTATGTGGGCCTTTAGTGCTATGAATTTCCCTCTTAGCACTGCTTTCATAGTGTCCCATAAGTTTGGGTATGTTGTGTATTCATTTTTATTGATCTCTAGGAAGTCTTTAATTTCTTTCTTTATTTCCTCCTTAACCCATTGGTGATTCAGTTGAGCATTATTCAGTTTCCATGAGATTGTAGGTTTTCTGTAGTTTTTGTTGCTGTTGAAATCTAACTTTAAACCATGGTTGTCTGATAGTACACAGGGGGTTATTCCAATTGTTTTGTATCTGTTGAGATTTGGTTTGTGGCCAAGTATGTGGTCAATTTTACAGAAGGTTCCATGGGGTGCTGAGAAGAACGTATATTCTTTTTTATTAGGATGGAATGTTCTGTAGATATCGATTAAGTCCATTTGAGTCATAACATCAGTTAAGTCCTTTATTTCTCTGTTAAGTTTTGATTTGGGAGATCTGTCTAGTGGTGAAAGTGGGGTGTTGAAGTCTCCCACTATTAATGTGTGGAGTTTTATATGTGATTTAAGCTTTAGTAATGTTTCTTTTACATATGTGGGTGCCCTTGTATTTGGGGCATAAATGTTCAGAATTGAAACTTCATCTTGATGGTTCTTTCCTGTGATGAGTATGTAATGCCCTTCTTGATCTCTTTCGATTGATTTTAGTTTGAAGTCTATTTTGCTGGATATCAGGATGGCTACACCAGCTTGCTTCTTAAGACCATTTGATTGGAAAGTCTTTTCCCAGCCTTTTATTCTTAGGTAGTGTCTATCTTTGAATTTGTGGTGTGTTTCTTGTATGCAGCAGAAAGATGGGTCCTGCTTTTGTATCCATTCTGTAAGCCTGTGTCTTTTTATAGGTGAATTAAATCCATTGTAGCCCGAACTGACCTACTCTGGTGATAGGATGGCCAAACACCCTAACTGTCGTGCTAGAAATCTCATCCAATGACTGAGGGAAGCCGATGCAAAGATCCTGTCCAGGCCCCAGGTGGAGCTCCAGGAGTCCAATTGGCGAGAAAGAGGAGGGATTGTATGAGCGAGAATTGTTGAGACAAGGTTGGAAAAAGCACAGGGACAAATAGTCAAACTAATGGAAACACATGAACTATGAACCAATAGCTGAGGAGCCCCCAACTGGATCAGTCCCTCTGGATAAGTGAGACAGTTGATTAGCTTGAACTGTTTGGAAGGCACCTAGGCAGTGGGACCTGTCAATAGTGCATGAGCTGGCTGTTTGGAACCTGGGGCTTATGAGGGGATACTTTTCTCAGCCTGGGAGGAGGGAACTGGACCTGCCTGGACTGAATCTACCAGGTTGAGCTGAATCCCCAGGGAAGTCTTTGCACTGGAGGAGATAGGAATGGGGGGTGGGCTGGGGGAAAGGCGGGGGGGGGGGGGGGGGGCGGGAGGGGGGAGGACAGGGGAATACGTGGCTGATATGTAAAATTTAATTAAAGTATAAAATAAAAAAATAAAATTGTTATCATTAAAAAGTTCTTTTTGTAATTAGGAATTATATGTCTGTCTACCTTCTATGATAAAAACTTCAAAACTGTTTACAACCTTGTTAGGCTTATACAGGCTGATGTCATGTCCATCACTCACATCTGCTCTCTAGCAGAGGGTCTTTCAGTTTACTTGTAGTGAAGCATCTGCAGAGGGCGCAAATTATCTGGTAAAATAATGTATGTAAAAACCTATGAAAACTATGAAGATGATAAAGTAATATAGGACAGAGTCTAATGTTTCATGAGTGGATTGTTATTATATATTTTCCCAATATAATTATATCACCTTACATAAATGTTTTTAAGTTTAATTGTATTACTTCTGATTTGGAAGAGAATGGAAATTGGCAATATCACTGAGGGTGATGAACAGTCTTGATGCAGGTGTACTGTGGAAAAACCCTTCTGCACTCTGTGAGTATATGCTTCTCTCATTGGTTGAAATAAAAGCTGATTTGGCCTATAGCCAGGCAGAATAAGGCTGAGTGGAAAAGCCAAATGGAGATACAAGAAGAGGAAGAGTAGAGTCAGGGAAAGTCTCCAGCTAGATGCAGGGGAAGCAAGATAAGAATGCCATACTAAGAAACTAACCTAAACTATGGCTAAACATAGATAAGAATTATGGGTTAATTTGAGTGTAAGAGCTAGTTAGTAATAAGCCTGAGCTATCAGCCAAGCATTTATAATTTATAAAACCATCTGTGTGGTAATTTACAAAGTGGCTGTGTTTGGGAGTTGCTGGCAGGACAGAAACTTCCATTTATGCAGGTGAAAACCTTGTCTTATGCTATAGTATAAATACTATAAATTTGATGACTAGGAATAATCAATACTTATTTGTTAGATCTGGAGGCTGAAAAAAATGGATTCAGTATGTAAAATGTTTAGTTCCTCAGAGATAGCCATCTTCTCATAGTAATTTCCCGTAGGGGAAAAGTTGAATGGTACATAGATTTCATGAGGGCTCCACTGAAATACCTCACAAAGATACCCATCTTTTAATATCTTAATAATGGAGATTAGATTCCAACACATGAAATGAGAGAAAGGTTAGCAAACATTGAGTCGATCCTAACTGTCCTCCAAAGACACTGTAGGTAACATGAGGTTATATTTAAAAATGATATTTCTGAAAAATGTAGCCTCAAATCAAGTGGCTCCCCAACAGCCTGCTAGTCATCCCTCTTCTGTCTCAGATAGACTTCAGAGGTGGCACTGTTGTTGTGGTTTAGGTAGTCTGATCTCTTCCCACCTCTGAGTCAGTAGTCAGGAGGTATCTGCCTTGCAGATAGTGAGTTGTCTGATCCAATAGGAGACTGGGAAACAAATGTCTGAGGGAAGTGTAAGGAGAAAGAGAGTGTGCCACTATCACAGGAACTCCAGAAGTATGTTAGCATCTCCAACGGAACAACAAAACATCTCATGGAAGACCAGAACCACTAAAGAAACATCTCACATAATCATCATATTCTTACTCATTTTACTTATGCAACTAAGGAGATAATCACAATATTTGTCTATGCATCAAAGATACCCATTTTACAATTATTTTTACAGTTAAACAAAAAAGGAAGTTTATTTTTCCCCAGGTATCTTTGGAGGCCTCTGCTTACAAGCCCTGGGAAGAGAGCTTGAAATAATATGAAAATCACAGTGAGAAAGAGAAGCATAAGCAGTCCTTTGAAATGTTCCTAGTAAAATTTTAAATTAATTTCCTGGATGATAGGTCTAAGAAATCTATTTAAACTATGTAACCCACCGTGCAAGAATGAAAATTTTTGTTATTTATATTCTTTGCTTTTTTAAAAAAAGTTTTCAAAGACTACAAAAGCCTGCAGTGGACAGGAAGAAGAGAAACCCACTTATCATGTGACAAGAGCATGCTCTTCCCTCTGGGAAAAGTACTCACTGCTGAGCACTAAGAAACACAATTGAAAACACCATTGTGCTATGGGATGTTCTATATGTTAAATGTGTTGCTCTGATTGGTTAATAAATAAAATTCTGATTGGCCAGTAGCCAGGCAGGAAGTATAGGTGGGACAAGGAGAGAAGAGAATTCTGGGAACAGGAAGACTGAGTCAGGAGATGCTGCCAGCTGCCGCCATGAGTACCAACATGTAAGATACTGGTAAACCACAAGCCATGTGGCAACTTATAAATTAATAGATATGGGTTAATTTAAGATATTAGAACTAGATAACAAGAAGCCTGCTGTGGCCATATAGTTTGTAAGTGAAATAAGTCTCCTGTGTGTTTACTTGGTTGGGTCTAAGCAGCTGCAGGACTGGCAGGTGAGAGAGATTTGTCCTGTCTGTGGGCCAGGCAGGACTGGAGAAAACTCCAGATACACCATTGCCCTCCTATGAAGAAACCATTTCAACATGATTTCCAACCAGCTCACCTTAATGATCCTAACCTGCTTAGAACCTGCTTGGGAATTTCCTAAATGTATCTTTATTTATTTATTTATTTATTTTTTGAGATTTACCTTTTAGGTTCTAGACTATAGTATTTTCTTCTTGCACTCTGTCTTTTCCATGAATCAATTTTACACACCAATGAATAACAACTCTTTCTCTTTGTTCCATTCACCTCTTCAGTACAAATAGCATTCCATGTCATATCATATCTTTGTTCTCTTTGATGGCATAAAGGAACAAATGTGGACAAACTTTGTTCAATAATTTTCCATGCATATGTAGTGTGTGTGTGTGTGTGTGTGTGTGTGTGTGTGTGTGTGTGTGTGCTTCTTTTTAGGAGTGTTCACATGAATGTGGGTACACATATGTTTGTGGGTGTATGTGTGCACATGCACTTCTCCAGTTCCTCTTCATTTTTCATTAATTTTTTATTTATTTTGCATACCAACCACAGTTTACCCTCCCTTCTCTCCTCCCATTCCCTCCCCGCACCTCTTCTCTACTCTTCTCCCTGCCCATCCACTCCTCAGGAAGGATAAGGCCTCCCGTGAGACTCAATAAAGCATGGCATATCAAGATGAGGCAAGACCAAGCTCCTCCCCTCTGCATCCAGGCTGAGGAAGGCATCCCACCACAGGGAGTAGGTTCTAAAAAGCCAGCTCTTGTGTCAATCTCTTCCTTTTTTATTCTTTGGGTTGGGGTCTCTTAATGGAACCCACAGCATGTTATAAGCACTTTATTCAGTGAACTGTCTCCCTGACTCATCTGCAGATGATTTTTAAGACATTGAGAACATCCTGGCATGTTTTATTTCAACGTTAAGTGACATAAAATATTTCCACTAGGGGCTATCTGGGTTATGGAGTGTAAAAAAATTTCCATCTTTGTATTTCTAGATAATTGTTTTTGGGTAAACAAAAGTTTAACAAGTAATTTGTATCATTCTCTAGTTTGTCTCCATACATACTTCTGATCCAGTCCTTGCACCATGATGAGTACAAGAGTAGAAACATGCTTCTAGCCTAGGCAGTTTTAAAGTCAGTTCAATCCAATCTAATCCAATTTCACTTAAAGTATCCCTTAGAAGGATATATTAGATCTTTCTCTACCCTAATCTTGGATAACTTGTTTTTAACAAGACCAAGAAAATAAATAATTATAGTATCTCTTAGTCCCTGTAATCACTCATTTGCCATGTTTTTGGTGATAAAGAAATAAGATAGTCATCTAATCATCTAATTGAGATGTTCTCTCTTCCTCCCTCCTTTCTGCTTTCCCTCCTATATATACAGATGCTATATATAGTTATATACACATATGTGCATGCACACAGACATTTCTGTATATTTTTTCTATAGTCCCTCTAAACATCTGTTTATTAAATACTGACCTGAATTTCTATGTACTTATTTTAAAAGAAATTTATGAAAAGTCTTTAGGGAAAAGTTACAAAAATTAATTTTGCTAATACCGTTCTTTACTCTACCTTCACACACTTACATACCCATGAATTCACCCATACACACTCACATACTTTTTTTTTCTTATTGGAATCAGCCACCACAGCTGCCAGTGCCTCAGGGGCTTTAAACATCAATCAGTTTCACAGCTGGAGGCAGAGTGATCTACAGCAATAAAGCTTAAAGTGCTTCCTTTTCTGATATAATTTGATTCTTCCATTAGAGCACACATTTTCCATTTTTTTTAAGCCAAAGCAAATGTTCTTTGTCCATATCAGGGCAAGTAAATAGTTACCTTAAAGAGGCAGAGTGTATCACTTCCTAGTTAGAATGCTGGGTGGAGACATCCCATCCAGTCATCCTTCTGCACTGCTGAGCTCTGTGCCTTCCCTGTAGGATTTGCTTCTGCCCTCTGTCCCTTGGGCAGCCAGAGATCATGGATCTGCTGGGCTGTTAGTAAAATCTGGTAGCTAAATAAACCAGATTACAGCGGCTTTATTGAATATGATCTTGGGTTTCTAATCCTGCAAAATTCATTAGAAAATAGCAAGGTGCTATGATCATCACTGTGACTTCCTTTCCTGGGCCCAGAGTGCCTATCTTCAAGTTTCTCCATCACCTAGAAACTGCTGCTTTGATCACAGCCTGTAATAAAGTTAACCAGAATTGATCTCAGGCTTCTGAAAAACAGATTGAACCTGATATGTTAAAAGTAAGCTTTTTTTTTTTAAATTGTCATTTTAGAAAAGGTAGTCTCGATTCCACCAAACTGCATAATGACAGTCATACATAATTTCCTGTCAATGAGAATGTACCACTAAAATCATGTAGAGAGTAGGTCAGAATCTGGCTACTTTAATTCCTCTCTAAAAAATATGACAGAAAGATTAGTGTACTTGCTTTTAGATAGAGGTTGGGAAAAAGAATATTTTTTATTAGTGAGCAATTATATCTCATTGTGAAACTTGCTGGCCCAGTTCATGGGCTTCCTCTGCTTCCCATTCCAGCTAGTCAGAAACATTGAAACAAATGTGGTTGCACTGCTGTTGTCTCTACCATCATTTACATGAAACTACGAAAGTAGTTCTGTACTAAAATGTGCAGTGATGAAATCAGAGAACATCAAAGCTGAGTGGATCTCTAGAAATCCTTTGCCCAACCGTGTCTTCTTTACCTAGATAAGTGGGGAAATATGAGACCCAAGAAGTGCAAATAATCAAGTCAAAGACACAAGGGTAGTTTTCTATCAAGCTGAAACTCGAGTTTAATCTTTCCATCATAATGAACTAAAATGTGTCAACCTGAATTTGTTGAAACTTTAACCCTGTCATGTGACTATATTTGGAGAGGTCTATAAATAGATAATTTAGGTAAAATAAGATCAGATATAGTTGGTAACCCTAAAAGAAGAGGGAAAGACACAGACTCTTAGGACTCTTACTAATAAAAAGGCAGGCATCTGTGAGCCAGGAAGAGAGCTTTCATTAGGAATAGAACTCTGCCGGGCGGTGGTGGGCATGCCTTTAATCCCATCACTTGGGAGGCAGAGGCAGGCAGATCTCTGTGAGTTCAAGGCCAGCCTAGTCTACAAAGCAAGTTCCAGGAAAAAAAAGGAATAGAACTCTACCAGAACCAGGACCTTGGATTGTTTTTTTTTTCCCAGAACCAGTGATCTCTCTGTCAAACTATGAAGACCGTGATTTTATCATGGCAGAGAGATTGAAGATACTTTTGTTTTCAATTCTTAAATTTTATGATGAAAAATGAATTCAGATTTTTAAGGTGTATTTATTTATTTAATGTGCATTGGTGTTTTGCCTGTATATACTCTGTATGAGGGTGTTGGATCCCCTAGAACTAGAGTTACAGAAAGTTGAGAGCTGCTGTGTGGGTGCTGGGAACTGAATCTATGTCCTCTGGAAGAGCAGCCATGCTCTTAACCACTGATTCATCTCTCTAACCCCCAGACCTTTAAAAACATTAATAAAATTTTAAATTAATTCTTGGGGAATTTCACATCATGCACCCCAATCCTACTCATTTCCCAGTCCCTACATAATAACCACCCTTTACCCTTGTAGCACCACCCCCCCTCAAGAAAAACTTAAAAAGAAATATGTAACATGAAACTCTAAAGGTCTTATTAAATAAAAATAAACTCAGAGCCAGGTATTGGGGTGAACGCTGAAAGATCAGAGAAACAGAACAAGCCACATCTACCCTTACCTGGCCAACTTCTTAGCCGATCCTATTTCTTCAGACTGAAAGCCTCTGAGTCCTTATCCGAATGGATCTCAGCTGAACTGCTGCTAAAAGCCTAAATAAAAGCTTAAAAGGCTAAAATTCCTGGTCCTCATGCCTTATACACCTTTCTGCTTCCTGCCATCGCTTTCTTGGATTAAAGGCGTGTCTTTCCCAAGCAAGACATGAGATCTCAAGTGCTAGGATTAAAGGTGTATGTTACCACTGCCTAAGCTCTATGTCTATCTAGTGGCTGTCCTGATCTCTGACCCCGAGATAAGTTTATGGGGGTGCACAATATATCAACCACAGAAATAATAAAAATAAACAATATAAATAAGAATATTAATTAAAAACAAATAAACAAAAAAACAAACAACAACAAAACTTTGTCTTTGCCCCTCTTCATTCATCTCAGTGGCATTGGAGTTAATGTATGTCATGCAGTATTTCATCCTAACAGTTTCACTTGTAAATGTTCATTGTGTAATGTGTTGTCAGTCAAGTTCAAGGCCTCTGGCTTCTGGTACACCATCAATACTGGACTGTCCCTGAAATTCCTCTCAGAATCCTGAAATTGCCCCCAAGTCATAGGGATCCTGTGGCTATGGGTCCACAAGACCAGTCTCTTCATGTGCTCCAGCAGGTCATACATGGAGTGGATGTTGGGGAGTGCCAACTCAAAGCCCTGGATGTGTGCCTGAGTGATCAATCCATGCCTCTGGGATCGCCTCATCAGGCAAAGGCAAAGCCAGCTCTCCCACGCCCATCGTGAGGGGCAGGGTCAGTTTGGCACAGCCCTCATACTTCAACACATGCTTCCACACATGGCTCAAATGGGGCCCTGTGGTAATATCAGCAATAGACATCAATACATCCCAGCTGCAGCAGGACCACGGATAAAGACATGGCCAGCAGCAGCAAGTTGGGTCCAGATGTCGCCATGGGCCCTAGTGGCAGTGCAGGCCTAGCAAATCAGCATGGGCCCAGCAGCAGTGTGGTCCCCTGATTCCAAGATGGTCCCAGGTGGTGGCTGAGCCTCTGGGCAGTCGCACAGCCTTCAGTGGTAATGAGAGCCATGGACATCAACACCGACACTGGCTGCGGTATGGCCAGGAACCCAGAAATGTCCCCTAGCCACAGCTCAGGCACAGATGTCACCATGGCTCTGAGTGGCAGTTTAGGCCATCCTTATCTGAATGGCCCTGGTGGCAGCATGACCCCTGGACACCAACATAGCCTCAGGTGTTGGCTCAGATCCTGGGCATCCACACATCCTGCGGTGGTAACAGTGGGGATGCTGGCCACTCAGATCAGCATGGTCCCAGCAGCAGCAGGTCCCTGGGATCCCAATGTGGCCACAGGTGACAGCTCAGAACCCAGGCATCTGTTCAGACTTTAGTGGCAATAAGGGGGCAACCTGGACCATGGATACAAACAGACCCTGGCTGCAGTAGGGCCATGGACTCAGACATGGTCCTTGGCAGCAGTCTGAGCCCAGATGTCAAGCTGGTGCCTGGTGGCAGTGCAGACCACTCAGATCAGCATTGCCCCAGCTGCAGAGTGGCCCTCAGACACCAACATGGTCAAATAAAAGAAAGAGAGAGAGAGAGAGAGAGAGAGAGAGAGAGAGAGAGAGAGAAAGGGGAAGAGAGAGAGAGAGAGAGAAAGAAAGAAAAAGAAAGAAAGAAACAAACAAACAAACAAACAAACAAAAAGAAATGAAGAAACAAAGAAACGAAGGAAGGAAGGAAGGAAGGAAGGAAGGAAGGAAGGAAGGAAGGAAGGAAGGAAGGAAGGAAGGAAGAAAGGAAGGAAGGAAGGAAGGAAGGAAGAAAAAAGAAAAAGAACAAGAGCTTAGATCTTTTTAAAGTGGTAAACTTCAGCCACTGACTATGAAGTGGAACATATAAGTGATTTGATAAAATACATTAAGTGTCTGAACACAGGTGACAAAATTTTCCTGTGACTGTTCTGTACAGGACAGTTCCTAGGATGAAGAAACCTTAAAAGAAATCTGAGAAATTTTACAGTCTTAATTCATTATAGTCATGTTCTCCTATGATTTGGCTTTGGTTATTTATTACCTAAATGTCTGTTCCTTTTGTAGTGAACCCAAGTAAGGTAAAAGGTTTTGTTACCTTTCTTTTCATCCCATCTTTATTTCATCATCTTCTCCTCTTTCTCCTAGAGTGTTGCATTAATTTTGTCAAAAATTCTATAATCCAGGAACCTGCCTCAATCCTGTTGGGATTTGACTTCCCTTTGCAGACTCAGGGTCCCCCTAGTTCTTCCTTAGTATTCACCTCAGTCTCCTTGCTAGCCCATCTACATTCCTTCTTATACACCCAATAACCCACATAATCTCTCTCAACCAGGAATACTGCTATTCACCACACTTGGCTGGGATGCAGGTAGGCTCTTTGTATTTTTTTCCCTCATTCATTATGATCTATTCAGAGTACTTTTGAACTGACTGCTGCCCCCCATCTCAGGCCCTCTTCCAAGCCCACCTCCATAATATTTGAACTTGCTGCCATCCAGAGCAAGAATATCTCTGTTTCTGCCTATGCCATCCTTCATGAATCTGGAATCCATGAACTAATAAAGAGAAATACAGAATCAGTCTCTTCTCCCATCTTCAAGCTTATCATCCAACCTACCCTTGACACCAATCTGAGAATGTTTGGAATCTAAATCCAGAACTCCAACCCAAATTCAGTTCTAAGACAAGCTGGAGTCTGAAATCTAAAACCCAGAATGACCTCAAGACTGAAAACCTATTAGTTTTGTCCATACCCTGTAGATTGTGGCAATAACAACCAAAGAACCTAACACATACACAACCAGATATCTATATCAACAAACACCACAAACGTCATAACTTCAGATTCTTAGATCTCATAATTAAAACATAAACATGAATAGCAAAGACAATATATCTCCTCCAGAATTCATGAACCCTGGAAATAGCAATTTAGATGAAGCACAAGACAAGGACTTCAAAAATGGCAAAAAAAGAACATGTTCAAGAACCTTAAAGAAGATAGAAGTAAAAGACTCAATGAGAACAATGAAAATACAAGCAATTGAATACAATAATAGAAAAAATTAAAATGTACAAATAGCATTTAACAAAGAAATATAATGGCTAAAGGAGATCCATACTGAAATTAAAACTGGCAATGAAAAGCTCTAGAATTTAAACAAAGAGCTCAGAATAAAGCTTCACTAACTTATTAAATATGTGCAAGAGAGAATTTCAGATCTTGAAGACAAGATAGAAGAAATGGATAACTCAGTCAAAGGAAATACTAACTCTAACAATTTCAGGTAAAATGTACGCAGAAAATCTGAGACACTATAAAAAAATCAAGCCTACAAATAATAGGCATAGAAGAAAAAAAGGCTAACTCAGGTCAACAGCAGAAAAAATATATTTAACAAAATCATAGAAGAAAATTTCCCCAGTCTAAAGAAATAGGTGCTTATCAAGGTGCAAGAGGCATGAAGAATACCAAATAGACAGGGCTAGATGGGTGTTCATCAAAATCTAAAAGATCACAAATGCCAGCCTAGACTACTTTACATAGCAAAACTATCAGTCACATTCAACAAGAAAAGAATAAACATTTCAAGATAAAAGGAAATCTAAGCAATTTCTGTCCACCCATGAACCTCTACAGAAGGCCCAAAATGGAAAACTTCAGTCTGAAGTGGTAATCATACCCAAGAAGACGCAAAGAATATATAATTCCAGAACATAAATCAAAAGAGCAGAAAACTATCACCATAACAACAAAAAGGCAGGAGTCAATAAACACTGTTTACTGATAACTCTCAGTATTAATAATCTCAATTTCCCAATACAAAGACACAGACCAACAAAGTGGATTCAAAAGCAGAATCCATCCTTCCCCTGCATGCAAGAAACATACTTCACCATCCAGAATAGGCAACACCTGATGGTACAAGAATTGGAAAGAAAAGTATTTCAAGAAAACTGAATCAAAAAACAAGCAGTCATAGCTATTTTAATAACTGATGAAGATAGACTTTAAATCAAAATTAATCAGAATATGTAGGGAAGGACACTATGTACTCACTGAAGGAAAAATATAACCAGAGGATATTATATATATATATATATATGTGTGTGTGTGTGTGTGTGTGTGTGTGTGTGTGTGTGTGTAGTGTGATATACACTAAACATAAGGGCACTGAACTTCATAAGAGAACACTACTACAGCTAAATCACATACTCACCCTAACACAGTGATAGGGGATGACTTTAATACTCTACTCATGGGAATAGACAGGTCATCCAGAAAACTAAACAGAGAAATCTTGGATTTGAATAATACCACAAATCAAATAGAAGTAACAGCCATCTACAGGCTATTACACCTAATCAAGACGGAATGGTTTCTTCTCAGAAGCCCATGGAACTTTCTCCAAAACTGATTACAAATTAGG
The DNA here is from genome assembly GCA_902168425.1 of Peromyscus attwateri. Lineage (NCBI taxonomy): Eukaryota > Metazoa > Chordata > Mammalia > Rodentia > Cricetidae > Peromyscus > Peromyscus attwateri. The sequence continues at coordinate 7,025 of CABHPP010142009.1, read as the reverse complement.
ACACACAGCATCCTATCTGACCACTATGGATTATACCTGGATATCAACAATAGAAATGACAGAAAGTTTACAAACTCATGAAAGCTAAATAAATCAACACTGAATAAAAATTGGGTCAGGACAGGAATCAAGAAAGGAAATGATATTAAAATTAATTTCATAATTCAATGAAAATGAAGCAATTTCATAGCACTACATTTCTACATAAAAAACCTGGGAATATTTAGTATTGATAACTTAATGATACATGTTGATATAGAAATAAAAGAAAAACTAACATCCAAAAAGAATAGATGAGACAAAATAATCAAACTCAGAAACTGAAATTAATGAAATAGAAACAAATTCAAAGAATCAATGAAACTAAGTTTGTTCTTTTTGAAAACCACTGAGGCTGGGTGGTGGTGGCACAGGCCTTTAATCCCAGCACTCAGAAGGCAGAGCCAGGCAGGTCTCTATGAGTTTGAGGCAACCTGGTCTACAGAGTGAGATCCAGTACAGGCACCAAAACTACACAGAGAAACCCTGTCTTGAAAAAAAAAAAAGAAAGAAAGAAAGAAAGAAAGAAAGAAAGAAAGAAAGAAAGAAAGAAA
>CABHPP010142008.1:26584-41207 GCA_902168425.1 Peromyscus attwateri | reverse complement strand
AAAAATAGTGATTCTTAAAAGAAAAATAAATTGGAGCATGAAATTTGAATGTTGTCTTTGATCAATCCATTAGGGGTTGTGTTGTTTATTGATTCTTTACCTGGGATCTTTAAATAATGAAAGTTCATGTCTAAAGGAAATCAACAACTGACAATTTTCAAGAGAATTTAGATAGAAAAATAATCAATATTCTAACTTAGCTTTGCTCTGGGTCTTGAGATAAATGATTCTGGCCATAAGGAAATTTAAAAACCAATTTATCATTTCTCTGGGTAAATATGAAGAGCCAAGACATTGGAAGAGAACTATTGATTCAGGCTTGGGTAGCTTTGTAGGTCAATATTTCTTTCTTTGTAAAATGAGAAGGTTGAATTAGTGTGCTCTTCCAATTCTAAAATTCACTTATCTAATTTTCTTTCACAGACCACTGCTCTCTAATCTGAACTGTGCATTCTGTGTATGCTTTTCTGTCCTCACCCAGTCTGAAATTCTACACAAGAGCTTTGGTAGAATCCTTTCACTATAACTTCTAAATGGTTCTTTAAAGTTCAAAGTCTAGCTATAGTGGTAGGAAAAGTGCAGAAATGTCCATCTACATAAGAACAACAGAGGTTTCAAATAGAGTCTGCAGGCTAGAGTAAAAGTTTTCATTGTTGTAAGACAAGTGACATAACATTTCAGAAATTATTAAACTGACCCAGTATTTTAAAGGAGAAAAGTAGTTTCCCACTTTAATTTTAGTTTTAGGATAGGCAATATTTGTCCTTTCTTCCTTGAAAAAGAATGTGGTAAAGAAAATTTAGGTCATCTCTTAGCTTATTGCAAAATTCAAGGTGAATATAGGAGACACTTGCCTGTCTGTCTTCTATGTGGGTGAATTTCTTGAAAGCAGAGACAGGTATTTTCTAGAAATTCTGTTTAGCTCTAAATAATTCATTTCCTTTAACTGTAGAAATTCCAGATACTGGTTTGTTATAGGCAAGATCCTCTTTCTTTTTTTTTTCCTTTTCTTTCTTTTGAAAAAATAAATTCTGTTTTTTCCTTACACTTTTCAGTGGAGAATGTGGAATGCTTGTTTGTGGATGGTGACAATGCCTTGAAACATTCTGAATGTTTCAACTTTCACAGATGTTCCTCTTGGCCAGGTTGACCTAGAAGTTTTAATGAGTCATTCTACCAGCTAAGGTGTCCCCATTTTCCCCAGCGGACATCTGCTACTTCCAGAAGGACCATATTGTTCAGACATGATGATTCTGGGGAGTTTGTTCCTTGGATGGACTCCTGCAGGAGCAAACCAGATCTACGCTGTCTCTTCAACTCCCAGATGACTTCAAATTATTTTCAGTGACATCTCTCATACTCAGATCAGCATAAGTAAGGTCATTTCCAACTGATAAGTAGTCTAGGATCATGTCACTATTTTAAGACCCTCATCAAAAGGAGCTTCTCCAGAAAACCTTTAGAGCCTTGCTATAAAAGATAGTTGGATAAAGGGTGAGTAAATGGCTCATTTTGTAAGGTATTGGCCAGGCAAGTATGATGACCTCAGTTCCATCCTATGTAAAAGCAAGGCACAGGAGCCTCTAATCCCGGTGCTGGGGAGACATAGGGAAGAGGACTCCAGAGGCTAGCCAGTCTAGCTGAATCTATCAGATACAGGATTATTGAGAGACCCTGCCTCAAAAACTAAGGTGTACAGAAGAAAATACCCAAAACAAACCTTGTTGCTCCATAGAGGAGTACACATGTGTATGCATACCTGCAGGCACACACACACACACACACACACACACACACACACACACACACTACTGACAGATAATAAACAAGTAGACAATAGATGATAAATAAATATATAGAGACAGATGATAGATAGATAATGGATGATGGGGTCAATACTTAGATGATAAATGGGAAAACAGACAATTATGAAATGAAAGCTAATACATCAGTATACTCTTTCCAGAATGTGATGGGCCAAGATCCAATGAGTGATACACTGACTTACAATAAGATAAGAATCCATCACATGTACACTATGCTTAGAACTACAGTGTGGGATAATGGCAGTGTAATTAGAAAAACCACAGGCAAATGGACTAGACAGTGATTCAGAACAGTGAATAAAATTGGAGAGCCACTGTTTGGTAGCCAGCACCTCTTTAGTACTGGAACTTTGGTTTGGGTGCATGCAGAACCCTCCACTACAGGATGTAGAGATCAGGGCTGGCTGATGACCTTCTACTAATCTGTTTTTGAAGTTTGCCTTGCAATCTCTGTACTTTTACTGTATCATGTAGTCCTAGTTGTTCTTATTTATGCCCTTTTAAAAAGTAACACTTTATTTTTGAATAAGGGAGCCATTTATAAATATGTCCATTACTATCACTGTACATTGACTCAAGTTTGAGGCAATAATAAACCAAAGGATCATACCTATGCAATTAGAGGCTCTCTAAGCTATTCTTATCATTAAAAATTTAAACATCAAGATAATAGATGTAAAACTGTTATTATATAAATCATGATCATGAAATTAAAGTCAGATATTTCCTGAGGGACCACTGATATTATCTGATATTATAGCAGCCTGTGAATGATTGAAAAATCTTGCAAATAAATGACTGTCTCTTCTTGGACAATTTGATTTAGTGACTAGACAATTTCAGTATTCTATAAAGATTTGCCAAATTCATTTTATTCTTTTTCTTTAATTCTGTTATATTTGACCTTTCCCTATTTCCTTATCATTTATCTTACTTTATTATGTTAACTTTTATATTAGCTTAAATTCCCAACTTATTCTTGTCATTTATAAACATTATATTCATTTTATTAACCCGCAGGTTTCCTAATTGTCTTTCTAGTTTCATAAGCTTTGTGCATTTAAGTTGGTTTTGGCTGCAAGTAGCAATCCTCTCTTCTACCTCTACCAGCCTCATTGACTGAAACAACACTGAACTTTATGATTTTGTGTAAGATGATGGCTATGGGCGTGACAACCTGTAAACGGGTAAGTTAGAACCCACAGAACATGTCAGGAATACAGAGTCTTTCCATTCCCCTCCATCCTGCCATAGCCTATTGGCTTTGTGTTGAGGGTGTATCTCCTGTGACTGCCCGCAGCTGCTGCTCTCCCTTGCCATATCTCAAGACAATGTCCTGTCAGAAAGGAGGCCTCTCTTCACGTGTGCCTCTCTTGCCAACCATTTCCTTCCAAGAAGTCCCCAGAGACTAATTGCATGTCCCAGTGGGAATAATTGTAGGTCATAACAATTCTAAAACTAATTGTTAGCAACTGGGGTGGGATGAACACCACTGACTTCAGAAAGAAAAGCAACCTGACCTCATGGGGAGCCCTGGAGCAGAGCAGTGGAGGGTTTTAGAAGCACAGTCAGATGCTGGGACATCGGCCTAAGCAAAGCATGAATGTGTTTCTTTGGGCTTGGGTTTAGATCCTGGCTCTGCCGATTGTTACTTTGTAATATGGGTGATTAACTCATACTCAATTAATTAATTTCTTATTTGAGACTAGGGATAAAATAGCACCAAGTCTCATTTCGAATTTAGGATGGTATTGACATGTAGGAGATAATATATTGTACAAGTACAAGCATTACATTTATTGAATCAAAACCAAAACAAAACAACAAAAAGCAGGAATCAATATGCTACCAAGGTGTTATTACATTAGCACTGAATTTGCATTTAGAACTCCTTTGTCTCAGGTCCACTTCCCTAGAGTGGGCTCTGACATCTGTCTGCAGGATGTGCTCTCTGGGAAGTGGTATGGGATAACAGCCCTGTGGGACACTAATGGAAGCAGGGCTGGCCAGAGGGGAAGCTGGGTTGCAATATAATTGCCTTGAGATTTCTGTGACCCCAAAGGGGCTCCAGGGCTGAGATAGGGCTTCTGTGTCTTCCAAGATCTAGGCAAAGGGACTGGGCCTTTCCACCCCTCACAGTGCCCAGTCATTCACACAGACATCAGACAGGATCCCTCTGGTAAGGCGGCTTGCTTTGGTGAGGACACTCCGTGAGAAGGCTACAACATTGAGCCATCACTCACAGCTTCAGGGGCTTCGAAAAGCATCTCAGATCTTAGCATCGTAATTTTGCATGGAGTACCACATTATCTGCTCTACCTTCTTCCAACTCTGGAAAATAGTGGCTATTTATTGCTCCTGTGGGTGGCAGGGAAGGCTACAGCACAAAAGGGATGTACGAATGGCCCAGTTTCTAATGCTGGATCTCTCAGCTGCAGTGAAAAGTCAGCCGCAGGTCATTGAAGGCTAGGTGAGCTTGGGAACTTCTGAGCTGAGGGTTTGCTGGGAACACCCAAGGTTCACCTGCCTGGTACATAACTCAGAACAGAAAACCTTAAGAGAGTCCAAATGTTTTGGAGAAAGGGAAGCTTTAATAATCATAGAAAGCTTTAGCCCACCCAAAGATATTATACATGAAAAGATGCCAGAGTATAAAAGACACAGCCCTCAAAATCCAAAGCTTAGGTTCTTACATTGTGGTTAACTGTGGAGATTGTCTTGCCTCTTAGCTCGAATGCTTGAAAATAACTTTAAAAAAATTCATTCTTAGTCATTTCTTACATGTGTGCAAAGCATTGTGATCATTTTCACCCCTCTATTGCCTCTGGTTCCTGCTCACACCCTTCTGCCAATCCATTCCTCTACTACTTCCATGTCTTTTTTGTGGGTGCAGATCCTTTGTCCACAGCCACTGCTACTGTGTATTGAACACAGTTTTTAATTCAAATCCCTTTTCCTGCTTAGTTCTCTGAGAATGTATATCTGGTGCATGACAGAGGCACTGTGCACACATGCAAGATATATTAAATCCACAAAAGTGTTTTTTCCATGTTGATAAATATATCCAATTTGGTACTTGTGCCACAGATGGCCTCCATTGGGTAGGTGATAAATATTTGCGGTAGGAAAGGAAAGTGGTGGAAAACAGCACCTTTGTGTCTCTTGTGCCGCGTAAGTGACTGCGGAGCTAATTAGAAGACAGCCACAACACAAATCAAAAAGGCAGAACTCAAGGCTGATACCATACTCACAGTTTTCACTTACCCTCTGGTTTTCTATATTCAGAGTTGGAGAAGTAGCTAGCAGGATGATCATGAGAAGGAGAAATGGAAGAGAATTTGTTTGGTTGTAGTAAAACTAATGAAAGAATGAAATTGGTTTCTGGGGAGGTGAGACAAAGAAGGGAAGGAGGGACATGCTTAGACTCTTGTTTTGTGAATTCTCTGCCTTTGCAAATCGAAGAAACAATATGGTGTGGGGAGAAAGGCTTGTGTATATTGCTAGAAAACATGGAGTCCTTTGATCTGCTGGGAATGTGAGCTTGAGTAGATAATACTGTTCTTTGAAATCATGGTTTGCCAACTGGCGAAATGAATGACTAAAGTAGGACTGCATATTCACTAAGTTGTCTTCCTTTGAATAATTATGTGCAAGAGTATCACATGGTCAAATATCAGAGGGCTTCTCTTTGGGTGCAGGTTCTCCACTTGAGTTACAGCTTTTCTATCTCTGATATGCATTTCCCAGGTAGAGTATGGCTCTGGCTCCTTTAGGCTACTCAATAATTTTAGTAAGAAATATACCAGTACATTGCAATGTCCCTTGGGAAGTCTAGAGACATGAAAGACTTAAATATATAATTAAATGTTTCAAAAAAAATCATTGATTAAAAAATTCACCCAATAACATTCAGACACAGTCCTCATGTACTATTTCCACAGATGGTTATAAAGAACATTTTTATTTATATGTACAAAGGTTGCCAAGTGGAGTCAAAGTGAATTAATGTGCGGGGTGTTAACATGCTTGAGTGTTTCTAAGGACCAGGAGGTAGTGTGGGCTTTCTAGGTAAACAGTTTTCCCAAGAGAGTAAGGTGATTCATGGGAAAGAATTGAACTATAAAAAAATTAAATTTGTTAGGGTAAGCTCTGCCTAGAAACTGAAAAGTTAGAGGGATGAAGAACATGAAATTTAGATTTACTTCCTTATGTCATTTGAATCCTAGTGGATGACAGAGAGGCTAACAGTTAAAGTAAAACTCAAACAACTTACAATGTGGGCTACAAAGCATCAGGTTTTCTCACAACAAAAAGATGGAAAGGGCACAAGCAATCTGTCCCAGGAGGCAGGTGTCCCTTGGGGTCCCACAAAAGCTTGAAAACACACTGAAAATGTGAAACAGACAAATGATCACCAAAGGAATGCAAGCCAAGGAAAGCAAGATGGATTTACAGTTGCAGAAAGAAGTGAGTAAAAACACTCCTAAATTCACAGCAGTCAGAGAGGATGGAAAAGTCCAAGAATCAGAGACCCACTCGTTCACACACTCAGGAGTCCCATAAAAACTCTAAACTGGAAGCCATAATATATATGCAGGGGACCCGGTGCAGACCTGTGCAGACCCTGTGCATGCTGCTTCAGTCTCTGGGAGTACACATGAGCTTTGCTCGGTTGATTTAGAGCGACTTGTTCTTCTGGTGTCCTCCATCCCCTCTGGCCCCTACACTCCTTCCACCACCTCCTCCGTGGGGATCCTGAGCTCTTGGAAGTCTATTCTTTTCCAATGAGAGACAGAAAGGGAGGGGAGGTAGGGTGGAGCTGGGATGAGCAGAGGGAAGGGAAACTGAAATCAGGATATGTTGTATGAGAAAAGTATCTATTTCAATAGAGGGGGGAAAGATGGAAGTGAAACAAGGCTACTTTGTTGCCACTGAAACCTCTCCATTTTAGTTCAGCCGTGGCAGAATCTGCCATACTTTGCCCACATCAAACAACTTTCTTTGTCTTCTTGGAGGTGCAGCTATCAATACTTTTATTCATCTTTGCATTTTGATGTGGCCACAGAACTGAGTTCTGACTAGAGATGAACAGAAGTTATGTGAGCTGTGTCTACTCCTGGCCTATAGAAACCTCCTCCTCTTTGGGTGTGTCTTGTAGAAGCACTCACAAGGAACACACTGTTATATATTAACAGTTCAGGTCTTTTTAGAATTAAGGAAACAAGGTATCATGTCAAACTATAATATCAATTAATTGTCAGTATTATTACTTTGCTTTTGAAAATTTATAGTTTATGTGAATCTTTTTTAACTTTTAGAGAGTACCCCCCCCCCCCAAAAAAAATGAAACTCAAGTTCATGGACCAGCCTCAGCTGCCCACTCCTGTTTGTTTGTTTAGCTCATATGGTAATTAAATGTTACTTAAGTACATTGTCAACATACACAAATAAATACAGGCATTTTCTTTACAGAGAATAGTCTATGATAGCCAGACTTCCAGATTTGAATGAATGAGTTTACTAAGTATATAGCAAGTGAAAGTAAAAAAGAACAAATAGCAAGTAGCAGATGGAAGTAGCAGACAGACAGTGAACCGTCATGAAATCAGGCACATCCAACACCCAACAGAGACGGCTGGAATAGCCTCATTAAGAGCACAAAGTATCACAGACTATAGGGATCCAGCCCCTTGATAGCCCTCTCCCAGGGTCTGAGAAGAATCTATGACGAATTGAAAATCTAATCCTTGACAATATTAAATGAATTTTAATTCATTTGACAATATTAAATGAACACATGAAACCCTTAAGTCCATACGCTTTTTTTTTCTGTGTCAGTTCTCTCTCTACATGGCTTCAGTTCTGTTCTCACACTCAGCTCCTTTCTGCCCCTTTTCTTCCTGTCCTCTTGTAGTCCTAACTAAGCTCTTTTGCTTTCAACCTCATCTTTTCCCTCCATTCTTCCATCCATGCTCATCCCTTCCTTTCCTACTCTCCTGACCTGACACAGTCCACTTACCATTTGCCAAAACTCCACCTTGTTCTTTCTTCTCCCACCATACAACTCTGCTCCGACCTAGGAATTCTGCCTCAATCCTCCTTCACTTCATATGCAAAAAAAACCCTTTTGTTCTGAGTCAGTTGCTGTGGAATGCCGCTTGGCCTGTGAGAGGAAGGAGGGTCCTAGGAGACTGGCATTGTTTCTGTAAGGATGTTACCTTAGTTCAGATCAGCAGTAGGTCTGAGAAGCTTATTTTGTTTGCTGTTATGGCCTAGGAGTTACAAGGAACACACAAGAAATTGATAGCAGGAAACAGCTGATATATTAAAAGCCAAATAACACCAAATACTCCTTGAGATTTGGCTTCCTCCAGAAGTATTCCTTGATCCATCCAGGTATAGCTTTACCATAGACATCTCAATCTCTATTTCATATTCTCATGGCCTGCAGCAACAAAGAAATAATGCCAAATCAGATGTTTACACTATCCAACAGAAATGACTGGGGAAGGCCTGCAGGCACAGCCATGCTGGAGTCCCAGCTGAAAGTCCTGTGCAAGGGCAGAGAGTTCTCTTTACAGGTGAGCTTCCAGCATCTTATTCTCACTGCAGGCCTTATTGTAACATGATATAAACAGGGGTAATCTCTGTTGGAAATGCTTTACTTTTTAGGGATTCTTAGCAATGCTTTTAACATTTAGCTGTTTACTGTTTTCTTCCATGTTATAGAGCTGGAAGGCCAGACTAAGCCAGCACAGGGGGTTTGGAAGGACACTTGACATAAACCTGCTTGAGTCTGAGACTGGGTAGTCTGGTCCTTCTTATTGAGTCACTTCTCAATAAACACAATTGAGTCACTTCTCAATAAGCACAAATAACACATGGCAATTGACCAAGATTATTTACATCACTTATGTATGAATACATGCACATACATATTTACTTATACATACATATTTAGCTTTTCTGAAAACAACAACAAAGTCATGCAAAATCCTAGAGTAATTCTCATCTGTTTTGTGCTGCTATAATACAATAGCTGAAACTGGGGAATTAATAGAGGCAATTTTTTGAGTGTTAAGAAGTCCATAATCAAAGATCCTACATGTGGCAACAGCCTTAGAGCTGCATCACTTCACAGTGGAAGGTAGAGGGGCAAGAAGCCTACCTTGGTAGCCTTAACCCTGTTTTATAACTGGCATTAATCCATTCATGAGAGTGGAGACATGATGGCATAAACATTTCCTGTTAGACAGCATCTCTCAATACTATTGGACTAGAGTTTAACTTTCTAACCCATACATTTGGCGGAACTTATTCAAACCGTAGCGGTTTCCTGACACTGGAAGGCAGCTCTATGCAGGTTAAGCAGAAACCACTCCTACTTGTGGGACAAACAGGTATTCTCCATGCAAATCTGTCTCCTGTCCCCACTGCACCATGGCCAACCCATTTCTCTCGTTCATGTTCAGAATTCAGGAGCCTTTATGATTCGTCAACTTGTGGTGGCGCACGCCTTTAATCCCAGCACTCTGGAGGCAGAGCCAGGCGGATCTCTGTGAGTTCAAGGCCAGCCTGGGCTACAAAGTGAGTTCCAGGAAAGGCACAAAGCTACACAGGGAAACCCTGTCTCAAAAAACCAAAAACCAAAACCAACCAACCAACCAACCAACCAACCAACCAACCAAACAAACAAACAAACAAAAAAAGAATTTCCTTAAAGTTTTGAAGAGGTATTTCAGGTTGTTTCTCCCAATGACACTTCAAATGTCTCCTTAACTCTGTATGACAAGACATCTTCCTCTTACTTCATATGCTTACGTTTTAGCCTCTGCCATGTTGCTGGCACAAAAAATAGGTACTCCATCCCAATCTGAAGCTTTCCAAGCCTCTGCCCTGGTCTTTTGCATGGAGGGTTTGTAATCTAGAATCTGAACAATGCAGGGTCCCTGCTGAGTTCCTTCTCACCCATCTGAAGCCCATCCATCGGAGCCCTTGTTCTGCTACGGAGTATGCAAAGCAGGGAGCATCAAAATCAGCAGTGCCAATGAGAGTTGTAACTAGCTCTTCATCGAGGGATGTGGAACTGTCAACTCCTGTAGGTCCCGCTATGCTAACACTGGGAGCAGCCACAACGAAGCACTGATGAGAGGTCAGAGACAGAGTGTGCTGTCATTGGCTCGCCACACACAGGTCAGAGTGGGCAGTGGAGACCAGGACATGGAGGAGCTTTCCTTTTTGGATGACTGGCATAGTAAAGAGTGACTGTTTAAGGACTTTTTTTTTCTGGGAGGAAAATAAAGCCTCTCTTTAAGAGCAGCACTTGAAGTGTTTGGAGTTAGGGTTATATAAGCAATATGCTTTATAGCAACAGCTCATGGGAACAACAGAATATCCATTATGAACTAAGAAGTCTGAGGAAATGGTTTAACTTCAATTATTATCATGTCTGCTTAATTTTTAGAGTCATAAAACGCTGGACCCTTTCCTCATAGCTCTCTTTTAATGACTTTATTCAAATCTAAGTTTTTCCCCCCAGAGTCCAAATGAATGAATCAGACTCACATTAAGTCAGGGCCAGCAAGAGAAATTGGCTCTATTTAATGAAAGTAATTGCAGATTCCAGAAAAAACCTTGCTTGAGGTTTTCCATTTTCTTTCAGCATGCTAATCCCTAGGTGGCATAAGAAGCTGGCCCTGCCTTCCTGATGACCTTTCTTCATCTAAGGCCAGGGTTGTGTTCTCAACTACATTTGGGATTGGCACTCCTCTATGTCACCCACCTAGTTGATACACTCTCCTGTGAGAAATAGTGTAGCTCACATATTTTTCTTTGTAACTGGCTGTGTAATTCAAGGCTAAGAAGTTGGTAGTCAAGGAGTCTGTATCTGGCAAGGGCCTTATATCTATATCATCCTCCAGTGGAAGGTGGAGGGGCCACAGAGCATCAGAGAGGGAGAGGTCTGCCTTTGCAACCTCAAGCCCCTTTATAATTGGCATTAATCTAGTTGTGAGAGTGGAGACTTGGGGTCCTAAACATTCCTCATTAGGTACCATCTCTCAACAGTATTGGACTAGAGTTCAAGTGCCTAACACATACTAACGGGAGGACACATTCAAACCACAGCAGTTTCCTTATCCTAGTAGGCATAACTCGGCAGGTTGGCCAGAGGCCACATCTGTTCATGTAGTAAACCAGTGTTCTTTATGCATCGCTGTCTCCTCTCCCAGTTGTATCATGACCAACCTATCTACTTCTACCATCATTGTTCTGGGTATTTAATTAATTAATTAATTTGTCTGTTTATTTATTTAAAGATAGGCTTTCAGTCCCGGCTGGCCTCAAACTGGCTATGTAGCTGGTGCTGACTTCAAATTCGGGACAGTATCTATTTTCTTTCTCCCCAAGAGCTAGGATTATAGGAGTGTAGCACTGTGCTCACCCATCACATTTCTAGATATTTAAAATTGAGTCTGCAAGATATTTTCAGCCACTCCATTGCTGTTGAGGCTGATGTCTTGAGTAGGTTATTTGTAGAACTGGATTTTTGAGTTCCAGTCTGACATACTCCTTTGTTGTAGGTGGATTTTTTTTCCAGGTGAGGTAATTTGTACACCATATAGAGAATATGACTTATGAGTCTCATGGACTGCCAAGACATTTTTCAGGGCCAATTAATTGGTTACGGATTGGGACTTTTGCTCTATTATTACCAATTGGGTATTTCTCAAGTGTTATCCAAACCAGTTCTAGGACATTTCAATATTAATTTTCTTCTTTTCTAGTTATTTGCAGGAATGCAACAGATGCCTATTTCAGAGGCATGATAATGTGGCAATAAGGGAACGTATGATTCTCTTACATCTCAGCAGTTGGATGGTGTGTTTCCCATTGCTAGATATAACAAGTGACAAGAGTGTAGAATGGAGAATAACTTAGACTACATTTCTTGTGCCAGTTTTGGTAATAAACAAATGTAAAATTTGGATGCAAGCTAATGTGTGTGCATATATATATGTATATATATACATATATATATATATATGTACATATGTTCCTTTTTGTGTACATATGTTTTATGGAATCTGCCTCATTATTTTGTAATCACATATGCATACTCATAACACAAAGCTTCCAGTTGATTGACAAGTGAAACTCTACATGAGGCAAACAAATTTAACACTCCATCCAGCGTGCAGCATATGATCACCTACACAATCTGTGTGTCTGTGAATTTGGATTTGCATATAGTTTTCTCTGGAAAAAATGACAGTCTCTTATTTTAAACATTTCTGCTCTGGATTTCTGATTATTAGTGAAATTAAAGTAGGTGAAATGATTAGAATGTTTGTATCTCTTAACAGGAAGAATAGAAATTTCCCTGAAACAAAGAAATTGAACTAATAAGATAACAAAAGAGAACAACACACATTATTTCCTGATTTTCATAAGCAGTATGTACATCAGTAGTCATGGAGGTGTCTAGAGCTGGGCAACATTGTACAGACAATTACTGTTTCTTCCTTCAAATGAGGTGTGCCCCCTTGACTGCTGTGCTCTGAATAATTGTGTATTAAAATCCAGCTGTCAGTGTGGTGGTATCTGGAGGAAAGGCCTTTGGAGGCTTCTAGGTCTTAGGGATGGGGCCCTTACAGAAGAGGATTGGTATCTTCTGAAAGGCAGCCCACACAATACAGTGAGGAGTTGATGTCTGGTCAGGAAGTGGCCCTTACCTGCATTCAACTTGGTGGTGCCTTGATAATAAAGCTGCCAGCCTGCAGAACTGTAAAAATAAATTTATATTGTTTATAAGTTACCAAGTATATGGCATTTTAAGAAACCCAGTCTGAACAGATCAATATAGTAATTCTATTTCTTAAACCAATAATAGAGTTGTGGTTGTGCAATACGATGATTTCCATGTGCCTTTGAGGTCTGTTTTGATAAAAGAAATCATGTTTATGGTAAAAGATTTTGAATTCATAGCTTAGAAAAATTAAAATACATTCTTTTCTTTTTTGTTTTTTGTAGGTTGTTTTTTCCAGACAGGGTTTTTCTGTTTTGCTTTGCGCCTTTCCTGGAACTCGCTTGGGAGACCAGGCTGGCCTCGAACTCACAGAGATCCGCCTGCCTCCCGAGTGCTGGGATTAAAGGCATGGGCCAACACCGCCCGGCAAAATACATTCTTATTTTGAAGTTGACTCAATTATTAGTCTGTATTAGAAGCATGAAAATCTCATTGATAATTTTCGTCGAATAATTACATCTCTTTCTTCCTCTCCAACCTTCCCAGCTACCTTCACTTGAACCCCTCCCATGTTCATCCACACTGAAGTTGATTGTCTCTTTTTCTTTTATTATTATTGTTTCATATGTACATATGTATATGTGTGTGCACACAAATATATAGAAATATTATCCATTGAGTCCGTTTTTGTTGTATGTATGGTTTCAAGGCTTATCACTGAATCAAACAACAAATAAGTGGCCTTATCCCTTGGAGAGGACAATTCTCTCTTTCAGCTTTTGATAGTTGTTGGTAGTTCTTTGCCTATGAGTGAAACACCACAAAAATAATTTCCCACTCCTGTGTTAACATGTCTGTTGATATTGCCATTTTCTGGTCTTGCTCATGTAGCCATTTCTAGAGGAGACATTTTCTCAGTAAATTTCTTGGTATTCTGTCTCTTCTGATCTTTTTGCCGATTCTTCCATGATGTTCCCTGAACCATAAAATGCAGGAGTCATGATGTAGAGGTATCCATTGGGGCTGAGTTCTCCACAATCCGTTGATCTCTACATTGTATCTAGTTGTGGTTTTCTCTGATGGCCTCCATTTTCTGTAAAGTGAGGCTTCTTTGATGATAGTTACACTTATTCAGGAAAGGTGACTCACACACAAAGAGGGTTTGCTGGCTGTGTGTTCATTGATAAATTTATTAGCTAATGAGGCAACCATGACACGTACCCCTCTACATATCTAAGTAAATGTGTGTATTTTTACGTTAGTTTTCTCCACTTGGTCCTTTTATTTTCATTGCTTTCCTAGAGAAAGTAAATAGTGAGAATTTCGAGTTTGGCAGAAGAGGCTTATACTTTAAGTAAAGCAAAAACTGAATTAAATGAGATCCCACAAACTTATAGCATGTTTCCTGTTCAAATTGGTAGAAGATTAAATGGTCATTGGTTTGTTGTTGTTTTAGCTACAAATCCTCAGTTCTGCCGTATGTGGTATTCATGATAAACAATTTTTAGCAGGATTAGTTGAATTGCAAGACAAAAACAATATATGCATTTCACTTAATTGCTTACTATATATCAAGTACTGCAATTTATCTACAATGGGTTTCATTATTTAGACCTTAGAGCTTCCATGTGAGGTATATATCATTGTTCTATTTTATAAGGAAACCAATCCTAAGGTGTATAAGAACTTTATGTTCTCACATCACATTGCATCTAAGAAATGATGGAGTCCTCCAATTGTTCCATCCATCCAGCATTTATGTCTGTTGGATAAGCATCAACACTGGCAGGAAATCTTGCAGATGTGTTAGGGCCCCAGGAGGAAATTTCAGAGCCAGTCATGGGATTTTCATTTTCAGGAACCAAATGGCTCTGAGGCTGGTGAGGTGAGAGAGGTAGCATGTCACACTTATTTATTCTCATCCTCAAATTTGGTGTTAACAGCAGACTGCCTAGTGGAATTGAGAAGCAGGCAACTGTGCTTAGCTCTCCACGATCCCCTTATGTAATGCTTCATGCATTGTAATCTGGCTTGGCCCTCAATGCTACCA
>CABHPP010142008.1:0-26574 GCA_902168425.1 Peromyscus attwateri | reverse complement strand
ATCTGGCTTGGCCCTCAATGCTACCATGCCCAGTTACAGAGACTCCTACATGTTGGAGTCTGAAGAGCTTCAAGAGAGTCAGACAATGCCTGGGAGCAAAGTTTAGAAATATTTTCTTTCACATGGACTTTCCTCAAAGCATGTAATAAAAGTGATCTTTGGTTAAAACATACAGCTAATTAAGTTTAAAAAGACCCTTTCATTAATTTTGATATAATATGTTCAGTTGATTAAAAAACGTTATATTCTGCAGTCACTAATGTCTTAAGTTTGTTGGGCAAATGTCTAGGAACAGAAAGATAAATGTTTGTCTGCCTCGAGTGACTGCTCTATTTGTTGATGTTTTCATATCATTGCTTTACATTTCTTTGTTGGAGATAAACATGACAAAACCATTACACTCATCTGTTTCTGTAACTATATCCTGGGTCAGCAGTACAATATTATTATTATTATGTCATTAATATTATTATGATGTTAAAATTATGGTATACTAATGGTTTGCACTAGTCTCTGATTGATTTAACTTGACACATCAAGCATTTGAAGCAATAATTGCTATTATACGCTTATTACTTGTAAAAAGAGTTCCAGGTGAATCTTCACATACATGTTGATTTATGGTTGGGAAGAAGGTCTCTTGAGCTGGAAATTTTGTCCAAGAATCTTCCTCATGAGTGTTCTTAGTCACAACACCCCTTGGGTGTTAAGGAGGTTAAGCAGTGAGCTTGCAACAGAGATCTCCTGTGACTTGACTCCATAGAGAACTCTGGAGTTGGTATGACTGTTCTCAGCTGTCCTTGATTGAAGCAAGATGTCAGGATTATGTGTTTCTGGGTCAATTAGTCATGAGATATGAGCTACAGGCAGAGAGGGGATGTAATCTTAAGGGAATATATTTCCTAAAAAGTGTCTCATCCATGAGCCATGGGCCATCAATACTTCCTAGAGCTGACACAGTGAACATTCTAAAAGGGGGAATCTGGGTGGCACCTTTCTGTATCTCCTCCTAATATTGACTTCCTCTGCTACTGGGTCTGTTGGACAACAGTCCCCCCCACAAGATTTAAACATTCTATCCTACATGAAAAATCCTTTAGCAGTAAGGTAAACAACTCAAAATATCTTCAGGAAGTCCCTGAAATTGACCAGATTCGCTAGGCCTCTGCCTGCCAGTGTAAGCAATAGAAGCTGAGCTGCCAAGAAGATTCAGCAAAGCTGAGCTACAAAGAAGACTCCCAGGGGGGAAAAGGTGCATAGAAGACCCCGAGCCTAGACCAGCTGCCCAAAAGAACATAAACAAGTCAAGATGTCTAGAAGAGGTTGGCACTGGGACACATGGAAGGGATGCTTTCCAAACTGTTGAGCTGCCTGCAGGCTGTGCAGTGTGCTCCAGGTTCCCAGCTTTGTGAGCTGTCACCCATGGTGGGGTGTGATTTGGTGATGCAGCTGTCTTTGAGTCATTTCTGCTCCTGTAAGTAATCATAATCCTGTAAGTAACCCCAATAAAACTCATTGGTTTACCAAGGGGGACTTTGGTGGTATTTGTACTTTGGTCTGTCATGGGCTCTGAAGTGATCGGTATTGGCTCAGGACCCCTAAATCTGAGTTCTCAGTGCAAAGGAGATTTATTTGCCCCAGAGGAACAAAGGGCATAGAATAAGAGACAAAGACAGAAGACAAAGGATGAGGGAGAAGAGGGAGAAGGGGAACGGTACAAGGGAGAGGGGACAGGAATATTTTCTCAGTGGGGGACAAAGGACTGCCTCTGGATAGAGAGAAGACAAAATGTGGCCCATAGGAAAATGGTGACTTATAAAGGTAAAAGTAGAAACTTCATGTTAGGATGAGATGTTTAATTTTAATTGGGCATGTTAACTAGGTGATCCAAAGGGAGCTTTTGACTGCTGGACTTGAATACTTTAATAGCTGGACGTTGGTAGCCAGCCTCAAGAGGAGGAAGTGGCCAAATAAAGGAACAGACCTTGGTGTCCAGCTTTAGGAATGCAATCTGATGACTTTTAGCAAAGTACAGGGAATGGAAGAGAAGGGCAAATCCTGCCAGAGCCATGTTTGCAAGGTGGCAAGAGTCCCTTCGCGCTCCGTATCTGGGGTGAGGAGATGTGTGCCTAGCATCTCTACAGGAAGAGTGCTGTCATACCACAGCCTCCACTCCCTTTGCCTAAGATCAGCCCATGTGGCAACAGCTTCTTTCTGACTCCAGAATGTCTCTTTATCTGGGAAATGAGAAAGGGACCAGTCAGATGAATATTTCTCAGCTAGATTTTGGTAACACACATATATACTGTAGGGTAAAAGGACCAGGGGAAAAAAACCGCCCTGACCCCAACCTGACCCAAAGGAAAGAACACCCTGACCCTGACTTGACTCTGAGATCATGGCCAAACATAGAACAGCCTGACCTCTGACTTGATCCTAAGCACCTGGGCCAAGGGAAGAACACCCTGACTTTGGCTTGACCCCAACCTCTGAGAAATCCCTATCGCTCTCCCACCCCCACTCAGTTTTAACCCTAAACAATGATTCCTATCCTACCATACTTCCCCACTAAGCTCACTGCACATGCTCCCAAAACCCTACAGAAGGCTTCCCCTTCATCCATCCCTTTGCTGTCTCTCTCCCATCCAGAGGCAGCTGCCATTCTGTTCTTCATGATAAATCTCTTGTGTAAGGTTTATTGCATGGTATTTCTTGGCTCCCAATGGCCCTTGAGCCAGAAAAACCCTTACATATATCTTGCTTCCCATTACTCCTATTCTTGACTAGGGCCTACACTGGTCTATGTGATTTCCCTGGTTGGACAATACAGATCTTTATCCATTAGAAGTCAGAAACCCTGGCCATCCTGGCAGTCACTGGCTACAGTTGCTGAATTTGTCTGTTCACTGTCAACACTGGGAAGACAGGACTAGAAGACACCACAGTGATCACAGAAAACACCCCAGTGGATCACCTGGATGTTCCATACCTGTACCATGTGTAATAGCTACTCTGCCTGCTTCTTTTGACCATAGGCGAGGAAAATGACTCCTTCCAGCAGAGTGGTTCTTTGCCTTGAACATTTTTCTCTTGGTTTGAGATTCGCAAAGCAATGGGATGGCAGACAGAGCCTTAATGGGGCACTTGCTGTATCTCCTCCTAGAAGGAGACAACATCTGGCAGCCAGTGCTTAAAGTAACAGAGCTTTGGAGAAGGCAAACAAAACTCCTCTAAATTAGGTAACAGGAGTGAGGATAAGCCAGGGCAGTCCCTAGTTCATCTCTGTGTGGGCAGCAGAATGTCCTGCATATTAGTGAATCCAAGTATACAGAGGACAGTTGCCCCTCACCTTCTCAAGGGTGCTGACACATCTACTGCTAAAATGTCATATTGCCTGCAAAATGGGACTCAAGAAAGTGGCCTCTTCAAAATCTCTGCAGGTTAGGAAGCTATGCAAAGCGTGAAGGGTTTTTGTTTGCTCATTTGTTTTGTTTTGATTTTTGTATTGTTGGGAACTGAACTCAGAACAAGATACACATTAGGCAATATTCTATCATTAAGTGATAGCCCCTGGCTTCTCTCACTTTCTAGAATTCTATGGGTACAATGTAGTTATCTGTAACACAAATTCCAAATGGTCTTTTTATAAAAAAAACTCGGAGCTAGATATTGGAGTAAATGCTGAAAGATCAGAGAGACAAAGAAACAAGCCACTGCCACATCTTACCTCTAGGACTCCTCAGCCTGAAAAGGCTTTAGTTCCTGTCTCCTCATGCCTTATATATCTTTCTCTGACCTGCCATATTACTTCTTTCTTAGTGCAGGGGTTAAAGGAATGTGACTTCCAAAGCAAAGGCATGAGATCTCAAGTGCTGGGATTAAAGGTGTGTGCTACCACTTCCTGGCTCTAGACTGAATCATTCATGTAGTCCAGGGTAACTTTGAACTCACAGAGATCCAGATGAATCTCTGCCTCCAGAGTGCTAGAGTTGAAGGTGTGTGCCACCACTGCCTGGCATCTATGTTTAATCTAGTGGCTTGTTCTGTTCTGTGATCTTCAGGCAAATTTTATTAGGGTACACAAAATATCACCACAGTTATCAAATGGCCTCTAGAGAAATCTCAGTGGATAAAGTAGTTGCTGCATAAGCCTGGAGATTGTAGTTGAGAACCCTAGCACCCGTATAAAAAGCCAGGTGCAGCAGGATGAGCCTGTTACCTCCGATCGGTGCAGTCAGAGTTAGGAGGATCCCTGGAGCTTATCATCTAGCCAGCTGGTGAGCTCCAGGTTCAGTGACAGCTTCTCCTGAAAAATACGGTGTAGTACAAAAGCAGAAGACATTGGACGTTGACTTCTGGCCTCCACACACATGTACACCGTCCTGTACAAAGCCCCAGTCCTCACCAACACTGGTTAGTTTTCTCGAATAGTACTTGTGAGGCTGCTGGGATGTGGCTGGTCACTTTCTGTAGATGCTTGGTGAGAAAGTTCCATATGCTATGATTGGAGCCATAACTCTTGCCTGCTGCCCCGGCTAAATCAAGTGAAACAGGTGTTTAAATAGCTTTTGAGCTTTACTGAACTTCCAAAAGTCCCTGTTGAGAAGCACAATATAAGGACAGTGCTACATTTAAAGTGTGAATTGAATCAAAGAAACTTGCCCTGTCATTTCTCACAATGAAACAGCTGTGGCTTAACCTGTTCACCTGATTGTCGATAAAATTATTCGATAGCATTAACATGTAGGGAGAAGAACACTTAAGTCCATTGTCTACATATTCCTAGGCTACAATAATAAAATCTTGGATTCCTCAAGGGTCTTTCTGAAGGATCCATTTCTTCCCTCTCACTGAACTCACATAGTTATGTGTGAGGTCCATCTGCACAGCTGCTCATTAAAGCCCTTGTAAGGTTGAGCGGTTGGATCTTAAATGGGCAAAAAAGTTGATGCTGACTAGAATAAAGCAAGCCATTATTCTGCAGGTGCCACTGGACATCCGACCCTCTGTGCTACCAACCTTTTGCATTTCTGTATCCCAAAGCCCCTGGTACTTGGCATCAAGAAGTAGTGCCAGGGTTTCTGTAGCCTGGAGATTCTCCATATGCTCAGCATAGCACATCTGCAGTGCCCCCTCCTATGCTGAGCTTTCTATCAGAATGAAATCACTCTATGAAACAAGTCTTGCCTTAGGGCAACTTGCTTCCAATGGCAATTCATTTTTATTCTAAACACTTTTCTGTCAAATGCATCATCGGTAAAAATTCTAAATAGTACGACTTTTCAAAAGTTCCCTGTAGAAAAAGAAATCCTAAAACATCCTGGCAAATACTGCACACTTAGTAAGCATCTGATTATTGTGCCAAAGTCTGCAGAATTTGTGGGACTTGTTAGTATTTTATTTTATTTTCTTCATTTATTTATTTATTTAGTTTTGATTTTTTGAGCTAGGGTTTCTCTGTGTAACAGTCCTAGCTGTCCTGAAACTCTTTGTAGACCTGGCTGGTCTCCAACTCACAGAGATCCACCTACCTCTGCCTCCCAAGTGCTGGGATTAAAGGCATGCACCACCATCTCCTGGCTATTTTATTTATTTTTTTGAAACAGAATTTTTTAGTCCTGGCTGGCCTTGAGCTCGTTATGTAGTCAAGGATGACCTTCAACTTCTGATCTTCCTCCACCTGCTGAGTGCTGGGATTACAGGCACATGCCACCACACCCAGGTAATGCAGTGCTAGTGATCCAACCCAGGCTTCAAGCCTACTAAGCAAATACTCTACCAATTGATCAATATCTTCAGGTCATAATTCTTTAGTTACACTTTGCTTAAGTTGGTTGATATCTAGACCATAACAAAGATCCTTCAGTTTGAGCACAGAAGAGTCCAGAGGATTTTTGCAGAGAGAAGAGTGGCCTCAGGGACTGCTAAGTCCCTTTCCAGCTCAAATTGAGGGCACAAGCTCACTATCCTCCTTTCTTGTATTTTAACAGACACACAAATCTACTGAAGAGCTTGAAAGACAAATGAGATAGTCCTCAATAAAATATCATCTATTCAGATTCCCAAACCAGTACAGAAAAGAAGAGATTCCTGGCTACTTGAAGAAGAGAGGTGGTATTTTGAGTGAGGGTGGAGTCCTGTAGGAAGGTGGTGATCTACTAGGGTTCACAATGATGGCTAGTGCTATTGAGAAGATTACTTTTTCCTGAATTCTTACTATCCATGTCCCAGGCTGTGCAGAGACATAGCCCCTTGCCTCAAGGAAAGGGGTAACCTAGAAAGAACCCCTCGTGCAGAGTCTCATACGTCATGCCACTGTAACAAAGCTTCACAGCTTTGTTCTTCATCTTTATTTGGCTACATCATGTGAAAGTTGGCCCTATGGTATTTTGAGTTTGTGTGCTGAGTTCCACATAGAGTGTTTCGGCATCCATCTCAGGTCAGATTTACTAGCAGTCTAATCCGCAATGCTGGGGCAGATCACAGTGGAAGGGTTGCAGAAAATGGCCAATCCCCATCGTTCCCGGTGATTCTGCTCCACCCTTGGTGAGCAAATGTGTGGGTGTGTCATACAGCTACAATGGAGTAGCCCAGATCCTGGGGGACACTCAGCTGCCTTCTGGATTGTTCGGCTTCTCAGTAATCTCGTATGTGCCTTCAGGATGCTGAGCATGAATTTAGAACACCTCTCCAGGGACAGAAATTCTGAATTACAGATGAGAGAACGATCACTTATGCAGGGAGTGTTTCCATTTCAGAACTGGAGATAGAAGCAGTATCTGGAGGTAAAGCTTGGCTGGGTCTTCACTTGAGCACATGGATTTCCTGGAAAATTAAAAAATCAATGTATTAAAATGAGCTCTTCTAAAAGTCAGGCAAATGCTTTTTTTTCATTTCAAGTATGTTATTAGCATATATTTACTATACATAGTTTTGGGTTTTAGAAAGAAAATTTATTTTAAATGTGTGTGTTGGTCATATTTACCTAACTCCTATTCCCTTTCCCTAGGACCTTTTCTTCCTTTCTCCTTCCCACTAGTCTCCTTCCTTTCATTTTCTTCTGGCTTTAAGTCATATACAACACACACATACACACACAGTGTATATATGCAAGTGCTTATGGATTGATACAGAATTACATGCAGAATTACACACACACACACACACACACACACACACACACACACACACACGGTATATATATATGTAAGTGTTCATTTCTATGATGGACAAATAAGAGGAAACATGAAGTCTTTCTGGGTCTGTCTTATTTTGTTTAACATGTTGCATCCATTTTCTAGAAAATCATATAATTTTATTCTTCTTTATAATTGAACAAAACTCTTTATGTATGTTATTGTGCATTTGTTTTATAATTCATCTGTTAGATAATTGAGTTGATTATATAACTCAGCTATTGGGATAATGCTACAGTAAATTTGGATGTGCAGGTATTTCTATGGCATGCTGGCCAAGAGACATTGTTGTATGTTCCCAGAAGTGGTATAGGTGGGTTATAATGTGGATTTATTCTCAAAGGACTTTCATACCAATTGGATGGACCGATGTATTAGGGTTTATTTTCTTACACATTGGTAAGTACACATCAACAGTGTATAAGGATTTATTTCCTCCTATATCATTTCTAGCATTTGTTTGCTTTCTTAATGATAGCTATTCAGACTGGGGTAAAATGAATCTTAGTGTGGTTTTAAGTTCTATTTCTCTGATGACTAAGAATGTTGAACATTTTTCTATGTGTTTACTGGCCATTTGTACTTCATTTTTGAGAACTGTCCCTTTCATTAAGTGATTTATTATGTTGCTTGATATGTTTGATATTTATTCTTTTGAAATCTTTATATGTTCTAGATGCTAATCTTCTCTTAGAGGAATAATTAGTGGGAGTTTTCTCCCATTCTGTGGTCAGGTTTGCATATGCTGATTGTTCTTTTGCTGGGCAGAAGCTTCTGAACTTCCTGCAAACTGATTTGCTAAGTCTTCCTGTTATTTCCCAGTCCTTTGCCCATATCTGTGTCTTGAAGTAATTTGCCTGTGTTTTCCTCTAACGGTTTCAGAGTTTCAGGTCTGACATCTGGTCTCTGACCCATTAGCAGTTGATTTTTGTACAGAGTCAGAGACCGGGACCTAGCCTCACTCTTCTACATGTGGATTTCCATTTTCCTAATACCATTTGTTGAAGAGGATGTCTGTAGCATGAATCTTAAAAGTTCTTATTAATAAAACAAACCTGAGGCCAGTTATTGGGGCGAACACTGGATGATCAGAGAGACAGAACAAGCCACAGCTAACCTCACCTGGCCAACTTCTCAGCTGATCTTGTTTCCTCAGACTGGAAGCCTCTCTGTCCTCATATCCGAATGGCTCTCAGGTGAACTGTGCTTCTCGAAAGCCTGAAAGCTTAACCAGCCAAATGTTTCTCCAGGCCAAATGTTTCTAGTTTCTGGTCCTCACGCCTTATATACCTTTCTGCTTTCTACCATCACTCCCTGGGATTAAAGGCTCGCTTTTTGGGATTAAAGGCATGTGTCACCATGCCTGGCGGTTTCCAATGTGGCCTTGAACTCACAGAGATCCAGAGGGATTTCTGTCTCTGGAATGCTAGGATTAAAGGCATGTGCTACCACTGCCTAACCTCTGTTTAATATTGTGGCTGTTCCGTCTCTGACCCCAGATAAGTTTATTAAGGTACACAATATTTTGGGGAACACAATACCACCACACATGTCTTTTCAAAAACTATGTGGTTGAAGCTATAGTGTATGGATCTGGGTTTTCCCTTCTATTCTGTTGATCTGTCTGTCTTTCATTCATTCTTTTGTGCCAATAGCATGCTGTTTTTGTCACTGTGGGTTTATAATGTCTTGACATTAGGGGTAGTCATATCTCCAGCATTATTCTTTTTGTTGGGGATTATACTATTTACTGTCTTTTGTGCTTCTATGTGAATTTGAAGATGATTTTACTACTTTTATGAACAAGGACATTACAATTTTGATAGGGATTACATTGACTCTCAGATTGTTGTGGTAGGTAGCCATTCTCACATTATTATTTATTACAACCCATGAACATGGGAGTTCTTTCTGTCTTCTAGTTCCTTCTTTAATTTCTTTCTTTGATGTCTTAAGGTTTTCATTGTAGAGGTCTTTTATAGCTCTGGTTAAATCTATTCCAAAATTTTTTGAGGCAGTTGTGGATTGCATTGCTTTTCTGATTTCTTTCTCAATACATTTGTTGTTGGAATATAGGGAATCTACTAAGATTTTTAGGTCAGCTTGTCTCCAGTCATATTGCCAAAAGTATCTTATCAAGTCTCTCTATATATTTTGTCAGAGTCACTAGGGTCTATGTATGGAATTATATAATCTACAAATAAGGATACCTTGACTTCTTTTTTTTTTCTATCTGAATTCCTTTAATACCATTGGCTTTTCTTACTGTCCTAGCTATGACTTCAATTTACTACATTTAATAAGAGTGGATGAATGGCAGCTTTTTCCTTACTGATTTTGGTGAAAAGGCTTTGAGTTTTCCTTCATTTAATATAATGCTAGCTATAGGTTTGTTATTGATAGCTGATGTTATGTTGAGATTGTTCCTTTGATTAGTAGTTTTTCCCTAAAGGATTTAATGATGAAGGAGTGATAAATTTTATAAATACTCTTTTCTGCATCTACTGAAGCAATCATGTGCTTTCTATTTTTGAGTTTATGTAATTGATTATGTTATTGATTTGTGCATGTTGAGTTGTTCTTGCATCTCTGAAATGAGGCCAACTTGATATGGAGAATAATCTGTTAGATAAGGTTTTTAATTTAACTTGCAAGTATTTTATTGAGAACTTTTGCATCCATATGCATCAGTAAAATTAGCCTGTGATTCTGCTTCTCATGTCCTTATCTGGTTTTGGTAACACAACAACTAGCATTGGCTTCTTTAAATGATTTAGGCAGCATTCCTTCTCTTTCTATTTTGTGTTGGTTCTTTAAAGGTTTGGTCGATTTCAATCATGATTTGTGCCTGGGCTTTTCTTAGTTTGGAGACACTGTATTATTGTTTCAACTTCATTACAGATCTATTTAAGCCATTTATGCATACATATATCTAGGGGCTGGGGAGATGACTTGGAAGCACAAGTACTGAGTTCAAATCCTTAGCACCTATGTAAAATCTGGGCCTGGGAGAATGTATCTGTAACCCAACATGGGATTGGGTGGGGGTCTTATTAGAGACAAGCTGATCCTAGAGACTTGCTGACTAGCCAGTCTAGCTGAAATTGTAAGCTACAGGTTTAGTTAGAGATCTTGTCTTAAAAAAAAATGTGAAGAGTGACAGAGGAAGACACTTGACATTGACCTCTGGCCTCCACACACTCATGCCTGGGTAAGTGCACCCATACACATTTCATACACCACACACACACACCCTCCCTCCTAAGAAAAGAAGGGAAAAAGCATCAAACACCTGTAGACACATTGTATGTGTCTAGAAATCTATCCATTTCTTATATATTTCCTTATTTATCACAATGTAGGTTCTCAATATACACCCTGATAATGCTTGGAATTTTCATTTGTTGTATTACTTTCCCTAAAGTCTAATTTTATTAATTTGGATCATGTCTTTCTTTTGATCAGTTTAGCTAAAAAGGTTTGTTATTCTCGTATATCTTTTTGAAGAATCAACTCTTTCTTGCATTAATTTTTTTGTATTTTCATTCTATTAATTTCTGTGCTGATTTGTATTATTTTGTTATTTTACTGTTTATGTATTCATTCCTCTCCTTTTGTTGTTTCATAATACCTAATACTTTCCTTATTATAGTTTGTTTATTTGTTGTTCTGGCATGGTTTATTCTTTCCTGTGTCCTTGTGGATGTATTTCTCTCTTGTCTATGTAAGATTATTTGAGTATCTTCTGTAAGAAGGTGGCCATGAGGAAGCAAAAGAGATTTAGAATGCCAGATGAGACCAAAAAATAATCTTCTCACATTATAGTATAGTTAAAAGATTAAATAAACAGAATATAAAAGTATATTGTAACCTGTAAGAGAGAAGCACTAAGTCACAGAAAGTCAGTCTGATTAAAAGACACAGTAGATGTCTCAAGAGAGACTAGAAGGCAGAAGAGCATGAAACAATGCATTTCAAGCTTCGAAAGATAATCAGATTAATATATTCAACCCAGATTAATATATTCAGCAAAGCTATCCTTTGTAATTAAAGGAAAAAGAAAAGTTTACATGATAAAAATGAACATAAGGAATTTATGATTGCAAATCCCTCACTACAGAAGTTTTGGCATGCAGCTATCCAAGTAGATAGTAAGCACTTTTATATAACGACATAAACAGTAGAAGCAAATAGCTGTTTTCAAGAACACAGGGCTTTTTCTCTTAGGGTGATTTACTATCCATCTTTGTCATGGATTTGGGGTCAGGTAGCCCATCTCCATACACCGGGTCATGTTTATGTTGAGATAAACATGTGTGGATCTGCAACAGGGGTTGGGAAACAGAACCCTGCTTCTAGAGTCAGCTTCTCAGTGAGCTCAAATAATACATGACAATTTACCAACATAATGTATATTATAGCAGTCTATCAGGAGAGCTGCACTCCAAATCTCCCTTCTAAGAATACTACAAAACAAATGTTGATGGGAAAAAGGCTAAAACAAAAACAAAACCCAAACAAACAAACAAATAAACAAACAAACAACTGGGATAAGAGCTTGAGCAGGCTGGGCATATCTAATCATCTTCAGTAGGTCAACTAGAGAAAGAAGTAATTGTGAAAGAAGAAAAAAGAGATTTATTCAATGTGTCCACATTAAAAAGAGGAACAAAGAGGACTTGTGGGTCAATTCATTTTGGGAGACCTTATATGAGGTTTAGGATTTAACAGAGGGCCAGAGGTATATATGCGTAAACAGATCTGGTCACGATGTGGCCCTGACTCTTCTTGGCTCCAGTCTTTCCTTGAAGGTGTTCTGACTTATGGTTAGCACCATGTCAATTCCCTTTCCAGAAGCCACAGCACTGTTACTGCATTATAATTATTTATAAAATGTATGATAGGGTGTTGTAAACTTCTTTGGGAAGGCTAAGGCTACAATGATGTAGGCTCTGGCGGTTCCCTTTCCTGGCCTCCAAACCTGTGGTGACTGTGGATCTGTCCTGTCACCATAGTTGCTGAGGTCCTCAGTGATGTGGCCAGTAGAACTCTTATTCATCATTTTCCCTCTCCTGGGGAGCCACCAGCTCAGTACTGGGCTGAAGGTGGCTTGCGAGTTTATTTCACTCAGCTGTACTGGT
This sequence comes from Peromyscus attwateri, assembly GCA_902168425.1. Classification (NCBI taxonomy): domain Eukaryota; kingdom Metazoa; phylum Chordata; class Mammalia; order Rodentia; family Cricetidae; genus Peromyscus; species Peromyscus attwateri. Next base: position 14,237 of record CABHPP010142008.1, on the reverse strand, counting down.
TGTCTAGCAGGGTTCCTCTCTCTTGCCTGCTGAATTCTAACGCTTTCTACCTTCAAACGCAGCCCCATATTTGCTTTTCAGTTCTTTGTTGAGGTGGAGATGAACACTGGGCATTTCTGCTAGGTCACCTTGTAAATTTTCTAGAATTGGAAATGAGAGTTTTCCTGTGTTTTGATGAGAGTTATAAGACATCAAAAGCTAAGTTTTTGTTTTTTAATGGTCTTCATTGTTTTACAGGTTGGTGAGATCTCAGGTGAGATTTGGTTTATGTTTAGGAATAAGGGCAAAATGTTTGAATTGTAGGAAACCATAAGGATTTTAGTAGTGCATGTTAATAAGGAATATGTGTACTATCTTGGAATTCTATTACTAAAAAAGAATGAAGAAATAATCTATATCCTGCCTGACTCTCAAAAGGGTGGACACCACATTAATAAAAAAGGAAGAAAGTGTCATGGTGGTGCAGACTTCACATGTGCAGCATTTGTCTTTTTTGTTAATGGAGGGAACATGTCAGAGTCACAAGAAGTTAGGGGAGGTCTAACATGAAGTGCATATTCTCCTGAGATTTATTTTTAGGATTAAAATGAACTAACTGTAACTAAACATAATTTAGCTTCTCCCTGTCCCAAACATGCTATAAGAGCGTTAAAGAAAACGGTCTTATCTTGAAATAAAAGAAAAATATGGGGCCAGCAAGATGGCTTGGCAGGTAAAGGATCTTGCTGAACATGTCTGATGACCTGAGGGCAGCCAGAAGAGGGCGTCTGATCCTGCAGAACTGCAGTTACAGGTGGTTATGAGCCACCATGCCTTTGCTGGGAACTGAACCCGGATCCTCTGAGAGAGCAGCCAGTGCTGTTAGCCACTAGTCCATCTCTTTAGCTCCTGTACTAACTTTGTGGCCACATGAGTTTCCAAAGAATTTAGATGCAGCTCTTACCTTTGCTCCATTCTGTAAAAGGTGAAATGGGATTTTGAAGAGAGAAGGAGGTGCTGAGACAGGACCTCCTATGGCACAGGCTGGCCTTACAGCTCATTGTTTATCTGGGTGAGAGGGGATCCCATGTAGTCCAGGTTTGCCTTGAACTCAGTTTGTAGCAAAGGATGACCTTGAGCTCCAAGTGTGCACCATTATTCACAACTTGGATAAGAAGTCCCCAAAACTCAGACTTCTTGTAGGAAGTATTTCTTTATCTTGCCTTTCCATAGTTTGGAAATAATACAACTAGGGGTAGTGAGGGTTTAATTGTTGTAGCTTATTTGTGGTTGGGAGTGGCGGTATTTATCCTGCTTGATGTTTTCTGAGATTCCTAAATCTAGGATTTGGTGTCTGATATCCATTTGGGGGAATTTCTCTGTCATGATTGAAATACCATGTCTGCTTCTTTCTCTAGTATTCTTATTTATTACATAGACCCTGATAATGGTTGTGCACTCCTTGGAATTCTGTTCAAGTTTTCTTTTTTGCCTTTTTAGCCTTTTCTCTCTTTTCTTTTCCATTTTGGAGCTCATCAAGCTCAGAGTCTCATTAGTCATGTCCAAGAGGCTAAATCCATCAAACACATCAATTCATTTGTTTTACAGTGGGTCTTTGTTTTTCTTTGTTTTCCCCTTCATTTCTATTAGACCCTTAGCTGTATTTCTATCTTTCTGCTTGCATCTCTCCTTTGTTCTTCGATACTGTCTTTTGAAGTCATTAGCATGTTGATCATAACTGTCTAAATTCTTCGTCTGATAACTGCAGTCCTCTTATCTTACCTGATTACCATGCTTGCTCATCATATTGTTACATTCCTTGTTTGTTCTTGTTGTTCTGTCAACTAGACACAAGCTGTAGCCAGAGGCTTCTCTGCATCCCTCCTGGTCCCACAGCTGCTTATAAAGTAATCATCCAGAGGCTTATGTTTAATTATAAATGTTTGGCCAATGGCTCAGGCTTATTAGTAACTATCTCTTACAACTTAAATTAACCCATTTCTATTCATCTATATTTTGCCACGTGGCGGTGGTTTTACCGGTCTGCTGTTATCTTGCTCCTTGGGCAGCTGGATGGCATCTGTCCCTGACTCCTCCCTTCCTCTCCCTGTATCTCTGCTTGGATTTTTTGCCTGGCTATTATCCTGCCTTGCCATAGGCCAAAGCAGCTTTATTTATTAACCAATGGGAGCAACACATATTCACAGTGTCCAGAAAGACATCTCATATCGACAAGCTAAGTCATTAGGAAAAAGGAACCTCAATGGAAGAATTTTCTCTATTACTTTGGCCTGTGGGCAAGCCTGTGGTGCCTTTCCTTGATCAATGATTGAAGTGGGAGGGCCCAGCCCTCTGTGGGCGGTGCCACCCCTAGGCAGATGGTCCTAGGGTATATATGACAAAGCATGTTGAGGGAGTCATGAGAGCAAACCAGAAAGTGGTGTTTCTCCATGGCTTCTGTTTCAGTTCTTCCCTCCATGTTCCTGTTTGAGTGCCTGCTCTGACTTTCCTCAATGACAGAATATGACATGAAATGTAAGTCAAATAAACCATTTTCTCCTCAGGTTGGCTTTGGTCAGGCTTTATCACAGCAAAAGAAAGCAAAATAGAACAATACTTTATGTAATTGTTTTCATAGCCAGGTTTGATATACTGGACAAAAGAATTGCTCTGGGCAGACAGTTAGTCATGTGGTTGTGAGATTCAGGAACTAGGGATTTGTCCCATAGGCCTGTGATCAGCTCCTTTTGGAGCCTGTGACTCTAAATTGTGATCTTTATGTGTGTTTAGTGGGTTTATTCCTCTTTAGCTGGGGCAGGATGGCTTGAGAGGCTGGGTTGGGCATTGCCTTTCTCACAATTAGGCTGGCTGGCAAAAACAGTTTTCCCCTTGTCCCATGCTCATTAGGTTCTGGTTAAGTAGGTTCTCCTGAGAGTCACCCTCTTTAAGAGGAGTAGATCCCTCTGGTGCATTCCCAAATGGCTCCTCTCCCTTTGCTGTGTTTCTCAGGTGTTTGCAGTGGGTGCTGCTTGAGTAAGCCTTACAAAGCTCTGAGAGTTACACACTGCAGCAGCATTCCTGCAGCCATCTCCACAAGGTCAGCTGGCACCTCTGCTGGTCTCTCCAACCCTGAGGGCAACAGTTTGCTTTCTGTTACAAATTCTAGGGAAGCTGCTGGCTTTCAGTGTGTCCAGCTGTGTACTCGTTGGATTGAAGCTATAACTTCAAAGCTCCTCAATTGCAGACAGACTACTGATTTAATTTGTAACAGAGAGAATTACTCCTCTTACTCTTTCCATTGGTCTTTATGTTATCAAGTTGAACCTCTAGTCTCTAGTTTTTAAGGCAACACAACAGATATCAAGAATGTAGGAATCCCTTGAATACTCCCTGCAATTGAAGCTGAAGACATGGCATCCATTTTTGGAGATTAGGTCATTTTTCATTTACTGCTGAGACTTTCTGTTATGTTACCAATTAATTGTTTTAGTTAAGAGAGAGGAAGAGAACAATAAATCATCACCTCTTTTTAAAGATATGTAGCTTCCTGGCAACAATTCATCACTGTTTGCTAAGAGATTCAGCAGTTATAGTTGCCAGTATGTATAAGAGAGAAGAGAATGTTTTGAGAATCAGAATGAGCCTTTTAACAGTATCCTGGGCTCTGGAACCAGTTGTGAATATTCACGTTAGGGCAGGGCAAGCTGGGCACCTGAGCTCACTCAAATGGAAATACATGACCTTAGAAACTCCTTGATTGATTCCCACTGCAGGGTGCCTGGGTTATGTTCTCAGAAAGACGAGGTTTGAAAATTCTTCAAAAAACCATTGGTTATTCTAGTTCTGTCCTAAGATTCCTCCTCTCCTCTCTTGTGACCCCCATCTCCAGCTGACCCATCCCTAAAGACACTAGGTGTCCTGAGATGATGACAGGCCGCTGGGAAGCTAAGTGAGGCTGGAAGTCAATGGTCAAATACCCCTTTGATATCTTCCACCTCCCAACCAAGCAGCTCAGAGTCACCCATGGATTCACAGCTTTTGATTAGTCTTTGTAATGGAATTTATTTGAGAATTTCCAGATTAGCAATGACATAGATCTGAGCATTCCAAACTCATCCTGTTAGGTCATATTTCTATGGGATTGATCCACATATAAAGCTGGCTTTATGTGGTGTATTTGATCCTGTTGTTATTTCTTGGGTTTGCAGATCAGGTTGTTCAACTTGTATTGATAATGAACTTCTTGTAGTTTAATGAAAACTTAAAATTGATTTAAAAAATTTCCACTGTGTATCATATGTCTCCACCCACCACATTGTAAAGCATGTTAAACATGGTTTTGTAGTTGTTGTCAATTTTTAGTGCCCAATGGAGATCCAAGAATACGCCCTTTCACCTTTAAAATAGTGTTTTCATCTAGTTTTCTACTCTGAGCTCTGCAATATAAAATGTTACCTGAACAAAAAGGAAAATTCCTATTTTAAAGACCATGCTATATGCTAACCTTAAAATTCTGACTAGCTTGGAAAAAATAGGAAATAAGATGCTTATTAAGTGACTTTATCTGCTCTGTAATTAATGGGAACTTTGAATAAAAATGAAATTAGTCACATGATGGGAGCATGCTGTTGGTATCACTCTGTGTAAGTAAAATGCTGATTGGCCAGTAGCCAGGCAGGAAGTATAGGCGGGACAAGCAGAGAAGAGAATTCTGGGAACAGGAAGGCTGAGTAAGGAGACGCCAGCCTGGTGTCCAGGGAGGAGTTTGTAAAGGCAGCATGTAAAGCCATGGAACACATGGTGACATATAGATTAATAGAAATGGGTTTAATTTAAGATAGAAGAACAGCTAGCTAGAAGCCTGAGCCATTAGGCCAAACAGTTTAAATAATATAAGCGTCTGTGTGTTTATTTTATAAGTGGGCTTTGGGACTGCGGAGGTTTGGCGGGACCTGGAGAGAAGCTCTCCAGCTACAGGAGCAGACAATTGTTAGACAAATGAACTAATCTCATTATCTGGATTTTAATATTGTACTTGTTACTGTCTGTCACGAAACCGACTTGAGGAATTCAGGCATATTAACTCAGCTATGAATATGGCTACAAAGACTCAATTTTGACTGATTTCTCATAAAAACAGAGAAATCTCTTGGTCATTTGAAATGCCTCCCAGTGGAAGTAATTTCATATATAAGTAAAAAATAAGTAGCATTAACTTTGGGAGTTTGCTCCCTCCAGAATGTGGAAAGCAGTTGATGTTAACTCTTTTGCACCACCATGTGTGAGATAGCACAACAGGATGAAAATAGTCTCTCCCACCATGGGAGGAGGAGCGCCTGCCTCATCTTTGGAAGCTTTGGCAGTTCATTTAAATTATGTTGAGACATTCTTTCCTGTATTTAAAGGAGCAGAATTTGCTATTTAGAATATTTGGAAAGTTTTATTTGTTAATTTCGTTTTATTTTCTGTTTTAAAGTTTGTGTGGTATTGGTATATATAACCCCAAAGGCAGAGGACTAACTAGGTGATAGTCAAAGAAAACAACAAGACAAGGAGGTGTCTTCATATTTATGAAGGGATTCAGAGTATTGACTGAGTTCATCCTGTTCATTGGTGATGCTGAGCCTTCCAGAAATAATTGCAAGATGATGGCTTTTTGAGCTCAATTCTTTCCTTCTTTCTCAGTTAAGGCAGAACTCAAATATTACCCTTGCCTATTACTTACTGGATGATCTATATAAATTCACCAGCTGTTTTTATTGTGTTATTTTTGTTGCTGCCATTTATGATTTTAAATAGCAGGAGCTCACATTCAGCACTTTGCTGGGTTCAGAAGCAAAGTGAAGGGCTGCATCTTGGGTGTGTGTGTGAGTTGCGTGTGCTGTCCAGTGTGTTGTCATCCTGAGATGGGCCCTGAACTTGAACTTGGAATGGAGTTCTTACCACTGAGAATAGGAAAATGGGCCTCACTTACATAGGCTGGGGTTTGGATTATGGCACTTTTGCTAGTTTAATGGGAATCTATGAAGAGTAATAATTAATGTAATAACTTTATAGCTCTTAATAGTAGACTAAATAATAGTCAGTCTCCCCTAGATCTTCTAGTTCTAATCTTCAGAACGTGTGGCACTATTGCTTTAATGGCAATGGGAGCTTGCGGCAATAGTTAAGGATTTGAGATGGGGAGTGTCATATGGGTTGTCCATATGGTCCTCAAATATCACAGGTATCTCATGTGAGGGAATAGAGCAGGGCAGGCCACAGCACAGGGGAAAAGGCGATAAAAGTGCAGCATGGAGGAAGGTGCTTTGCAAATGGAAGAAAGGTGCTTTGCAAATGGAAGAAAGGTGTCTTCAGAGCATGAGAACAGGAGATGAGAGTGGGTCCTTAGATACTGGGGGAAAGGAACAGAGAAGTGGCTTCTTCCCAGAACTCCACAGAAGAAACCAACACTTCCGTTCAAACCCAGTGAAACATACTGCTGACTTCTTACTCCCAGACTCTCAGAAAATACAACTGCCTTATTTTAAATCCCCGAATGTGTTTCTAATATGATAAAACTCCAATAGTAACCAAGGCGAGCATGGTTTACAAGCATTATCATACCTGTCTTTAAGGCATAATGATGAAGTGGTCTATGAAATGGGGTAGCCATAGGTACATAAACAGATTCAAGGTCAAGTTTCTCCATAGGGCAATGTGTCCATGAACACAATTAAAATTCTAAGAGCAGCCCTTGAAAACACATAAAGGTAAAAGATCAGGACAAACAGAAAGAAATGGAGTAACTTGTATCTGATTAAAGCCTCTACAGTCCCGGCAAATGCCCTACAGGAAAGAGCATCAAAAACTTGGACTGTGGGGTCACACCCCTTAAAATCTCAGGGTATGAAAGATTGATGGAAAGTCTTTTAAGCAGCTGAGTAGCTTCCTCTACTGTCTAGTTACCTGACCTTGGGTTAGCTTTCCTGGGAACAGACAAGTCACTGTACAAAGTCTACTGTGGAGCTCAACTGCTCAGATCCCAGTTAAACTAAGCTTCATAAAAGGGAGTGAGCCTTTGGGGCTGACAGCAGGGTTGTACTTTGTGTTTTGCTTACGTAGCACAGGTCACACAATCGAGTTTAAGAGAACAGGGAAAGACAGGCAGCAAAGTCCCCAGGTTTGGTTGGGTCCCAGATAACTTTGTGTGTGTGTGTGTGTGTGTGTGTGTGTGTGTGTGTGTGTGCGCGCGCGCCACAGGGATGATAATGGGTAGATTCCTTTTTTGCTGTTGGTTGAGGTGGGTCAATCTTGACACTGTTCTCAAAGAGTGACAGGTCTTTCAGACATGCAGTGGGGCAGTCTTTGGACAGAGCACAGTGTAACCGATCCCTGTGAAGAAGGAGCATTGACTTTTTAGCAGGTGATTTCAGCCACTAGAGAAGATTGCATCCAGGGTTTGAATTATCATACTATCTATCTCGGAAGTGTGGCACTCTCCTTGGAGTAAAGTGTTAGTTTTCCAGAGACAACAATAAGCCATTAGTTAAAGCTACTTGGGAGCTATAAAAGAACAGACCAAATAAACTGATAGCAAGAACACGGTCTTTGCAAATTAGTCATTTCTAATGGATATATCTTGGGAAAAAATAAGTTTACTAAGGACTGTGGCTTCAGAGAATAAAGTATAGAAAATAAAAAAATTCTACTTTGGCATGGAAAAATTTTTTACATATAAATAATGATAGCGAAGTTTTTGTCTTTGGTTTTTATCTGAGAAAATAGCGAACTCTTAAAGGGGTTATCTGAGAAAGGAAGGAAGCTCTTATGGGACATGGAACAGGTGGTGAGGATGTATGATAGCTAGATGGTATTTTTGTAAAGGTTGCTTAGAGCAACCTTTTGTAAAGGCACTTGCTGCCAAACCTGTCAACTCGATTTTGATGATCTGGTACCCAAATGGTAGAAGAAAAGAACCAACTCTTGCAAGTTGTCCTCTTGACTTCTATGTGCTCACATATATACATATACGTGCACACAATCAATTAATCAATCATCAGTCTACTTAAAAAGAGAAGAAAGGTTTGCTGTGATGTTACGTAGAACAAGTTGGAAGAAGTCATGAAGTAGATGTGAGAAGCTAATTAGGTGAGTACTACATTAAACCAGGAGAAAAGGATATGTTAGGGGATATAAGTGGAAGTAAAATTGTGGAGGCCCATAAAGGTTTTGTAGTGAGATCTGAGTTTGCTTCACCCAGCAGAGCTACATTAGAGGATTGCTTGACCACATGTGTGGTTACCAGGTGACTGGAAAGGGTCTGCACTTGACTGTGCTGGGGGGAGGTCTCTTGCTCCACCCCTTGGCATTCCTATAAAAGGCCCTTTAGAAGAGACAGAAGGGGCCAGTGGATAAGGATCCAGGCCCTCCTGAGGCTGTCCTATGTTTCTATTTCTCTCCCCTCTATCCTTCTATCTAAATCTCTTATCCCTCACTCCTCAAGAGTACCCTGGGGGAAAATGTGGGAGCTGGTCTCCCAGCTGGCCTCTCACATGAAATACAGCTAGAGAAATCAATAGAGATCTTGGAAGAAATATCAATATGATTTATTAATGGCTTGAATATGGAGAGACGTATTAAGAACTCTGAAGTCATCAATTCTGGGAGCAATCAACTTTTTATAGCCTTTAAACATTTAGCATCCTTTCATTCTTAAACTCTTTCAGAAACAAATACTCCTGAATGACAGTTTGCAAAAATCATAGATGGAGCTAAAATGAGGTTGGTTAGATAAGAAATCAGTATTAAGAAAAGCTTGCAGGTTAAAAGTCCACATGGAAGTAAACTTTAATTTATTTCTAAATCTTAGCTTAAATGTTTGCTCTACATCATTATGCTCACAGCCTAGGGTTTTTGTTTTGATTTTTCATCCCTTGAGAGTTTTGTACAATGCGTTAGGGATCATATTCACCCCCTGCCCACTCTCCCAGATCAACACCTTCTCTACCCACCTAACTTCTTGTTCTTTTCTTTTCTTTTCTTTTTTTACCCACCAAGTCTAATGTGTACTAGCCATATAGTCTTGAAGATATGGCCTTTCACGGATGTGGCTGATTTACCAATGACAAAACTCTTAAAGAAAACTGCCTCTCCCCGTCCAGCAGAGCTTAGTTCCCAATAGCTTCTCAGCTAGGGCTGGGATTCTGTTCCCACATCCCTTCTCCATGCTGGGATTTTCATCTGGCTTGAGCTTGCAAACTGCATGGAACCAGATGTCTCACCAAACCACCATATTCAGAACCTAGCCCCACGTGTTTGCACCTAGCCCTGGCCATGCTAGGCAGGCCATCATCTACCACTGACATATATTCCTAGGTCACAGCCTAGTTTTAACCCAGCATTTGAGATAGAATAAATAAAGAGATGACAATTAGTTCCTTTTTGGTATTTTAGAGTACTGGAGTTTATAAAGTATGTTTGCCTAGTGTAGTAGTTTGAATGTAATTGGCCCCCAGAAGCTCATAGAGAGTGGCCCTATCAGGAGGTGTGGCTTTGTTGAAGGAAGTGTTTCACCGTGGGGGTGGGCTTTGAGGTCTCCTTTGATCAGGTTCAGTGTGACACTCAGTTCACTTCCAGTTGCCTGTGGATCAAGATGTAGGATTCTCAATTCCTCCTCTAGCACTGTGTCTGCCTGCATGCTGCCATGTCCCACCATGATGATAATGAACTAAATCTCTGAAACTGTAAGCCAGCCCCCAATGAAATGTTTTCCTTTCTAAGAGCTGCTGTGGTCATGGTGTCCCTTCACGGCAATAGAAACCCTGACTAAGACACCTAGTGATCATCTTGGTCAAGGTTTCAGGGTAGCATAGATTCTGCTCTCATGGGACAGCTCTTCTCTGAGCTATGCTTCTGTTTCTTGCTGGTTCAGTGTCTATTGTGGCTATATGTAATGGGTGTCCTAGAGACAAGGTGACCTTTGCTTTTGTATACTCATTTTTGTCTTGAACTACTTATCTACAGTATTTTTACCACTATCAAAAAATAGCTCATTTTGTATGCTAGCTCAGACTGACAGCTCAGCCATTGAAGAGAAGTTCCAGCACGCAGGAAAGTTGCTGACTTACAATAAAGTTTGGACTTTTGAGGAGCATGGGCATTATTATTTAATAGTCATATATCATTTTAGCAAATAATACAAGGATCATCTTATTATGAAGTGTTGGTTATGAAACCTTCGTGATTTCATTGGCAAAACCAGAATACACAGATTTCATGTTCTCTGGTACTGGAGAGATTGTACAGTTATCTACAGTTGAAAACTGAATCTCTTTAGGAAAAGAGAAAACACTTGAGAGCTGAGCCTGCCTTCTCTTGGGAACTATAAGAGTGGGGAGGGACCTGGGGTTAGTTGTTAAATGGACTAAATGCGGGGTTGTGTGTGTGTGTGGCGGGGGACAAGTAGTGGGATGAAGTAGGAAGAATAGTCTTTCTTCTGTCTTCTCTCTTCTGGGAGTGTTCTTCAAGGGTTTATACTGAAGGCTTAGCAGAATAAAAAACAGCCCTGGGTGGGTTTGCCAGACAACTGACCAGGGTATGCATGTGGGAGGTAAAAAGAGATACAGGTCTCTAGACAGTTCCGTTTGTGAATTTTAAGAGTAAGAAAAGAAATAAAAATGGGCTATTAAATACTCACTGGTTATTTTGGCTCACATTTTAATTAAATACAGATAACTCACTATTAGTGGGAAAACACTTGAAACCTTTAGGAAATAATTATTTGGTCTCTTAAGGACTCATGGCAGGTATCTGCAGTTTGACAACAGGTGGCAGAAGGGCTTAATTGCTGCTTAGGAAGAACCCTAGAATTAATTGATAAATTACTGCCAAAGATAAATTTTCCTTGATTTTTAAGAGAAATATACAGAGCATAGCTTGTGAAAAAAATTATGTACAAAATTACTTAAAAGTAGACAAAACAGGGACTGGGTCACCAGGACTAAAAATTCACTGAAAGAAGGTTGTAAAGGCAGAGGAGTGGTCTAAGAGGGAGACACACTCAGTGTTTAGTCTTTGTTAATTATGAATTAAGAGAAGTAGATAGAAATTGCCTGTGAGCAACACTCAAATACAGATTTATGAGGTAGAAAGTATGCTTTACTTATTCAATAAGTCCTCTTTGGGGGAAATGTCCTTTTTTTTTTTTTAATCCTTTTATGTAGCATACAAAATAAGAGGTTTTATTATGACATGTTGACGCTTTATTTCATTCTGTTTTGGTCATTGGCCCCTCCCACCTCTGTTCCGTCCCTCAGACACTGCCTCCGACACTGGTTCACTTCCCTCCCCGGAGCTTCCTCCACCTGCTTTTGTACCATCTATCCAACTATCTAGATTCTACAGGAGAGAAAAAGACAAGTACTTACTGCTCTGTCTTTCTGTCGCTCTTATCTTTCCCACACTCACACTTCCTGGGTCGATTCTACTGTGTCGCACACACCTAGCAGGTGAACAGCTGTGTGACCCAGCCCAGAAGCCATGTTTTATAGAGGAGCAAGTAAAATGAGTGAAGGCTGAAAACCCAGAGGGAGACTCTACGTCTTAAACGTAGTTTGAATAACTAGAAAAGAAATATAACGTAGGTAAGCAATGTTAGAAAGTGTAAGAATAAATGTAAAATAACTACAATCATTCCTTTGTGCTTTAGAAATTCAATTCAAATTCCAGGTTTAATTCTAAATAATTCTGCTTAAAATCCCTTTGTTTTTCTTTTTCTTCCTAATCTTAGGTATTTCATGTACACTGTCTCAGTACTTCCTGCCCATCCCATACAGAGACTGTGTGTGTGGAATCTGGATCATTTGTGGATGACTGATTAGTATAGCAGCATGGAATTTAGATTGCGTTACATTCTATCTTTTTTAATTAACATTGTGTTTCCAGCCAGTTTCAATGCTTAGGTTTTAAATGTACTGTTTAATGCTTGCATAGTCTATTATATAGCTATATCCTAATTTATTTTGCCTATTATTGAACATTATATACTTTTATTATTTTCAATAATTCTGTAATTAAATTAATATCTTAATGTATTTTTTCATATCTCCAATTTATTCCCTCAGGCTAGTCTTAAAGTCTAATCGCCAGAACAATGTATTTGTTTCTAAATGTATTTCTAAAAATCTTTCTAGGGAGACTGTGTGTGAGTCAGGGAGAAAGATGGGAAAAGTTAAAGGGATATGAGAAATAGTCCATCATACAAAACCTAGTTAAGGTCTCATCAGTTGAAAATTCAGAATTCCAGTCCAATTAACATTTGCTGTAAGGTTTGCCTACATAGAAGCAATATTCTTTCTATGGAGGTATTTTTTAAAATAAAAATGCCCCAATAACAAGGAAACAGGTTTAAAGCCTAAGTGTGTATGATCTTCTAGGCCTTTCTCCTTTTCTTGCTCTCTAAATGTACAGTTTTCTAGGAACCTGAAAAATGAAACAATGAAGTTTTGTTTACAGTAAAAGGAAGCATTTCAGCTTCCCCCGCGATTCTTATGACCTAAAATTGCCCTTGACTGCTGTTACTCTGTTCAATGTGTACCATGAACTGCTCTGTAGTCTATGGGTTCCTTAGCAACCCTTTGAGATAGAACTTCAGAAGCCTCCCAAACCACACACACGGCTAGCCTAAAGACAAAGTGTGACTGCCTATGTTGGGAAGCCCGTACGCACCGATGGATGTGTATTCTCCATTCCCTGAGCTTCTCCGTGTTAACCCCAGGCTTACCCCTCTATTTCTAAATCTTTGAAATAAACTCCAACTTGGCTTCCTATAGATTTATCCTAAAATTCTTTTCTGAAGTGAAGTGAAGAATCCTGGCTTCAGAGTGGAGGTCTCTACAGAATTCTGGCTGCCATAGACAACAGTGTAGAGCAGAGTCTCCGGCCTACACTGATACCCCCGACATACTGAACTTTGCTTCAGAAGAACTGTTGTTTTAATTCTGCTCCCCACCTCCCTTCCTTGAGATCAAGTCTCACATTGGCTGGCCTAGAACTCATTGTTGTAGCCCAAACTGATCCAGAACTCAATGCAGTCACCCCTTCTTAGCAGGGAGATCCAAGGCATCCCAGTCCTTGAGGCTCATTGGGATGGCAGTGTGCGCCCCAGTGTCTCAGCTGGGACCCTGAACAAACAGAATTCTCTGTCCTTACTCCAGCTGGCAGAGAGCTCAGAGGTATTGCATGTCCATTTGCAAGGAATTATGTTCCACCTCAGCTTCCCAAGTGTTGGAATTACAGGTATGAGCCACCATACCTGGCTTTAACCTAGTCTTGCTAATAATGTTCGTTATTAGTGTGTTGCTTAGACTTTGTTAAATAAACAAAAGCATGTTTTCTTTTTTAAATTATTTATTTATTTATTTATTTATTTATTTATTTATTTATTTATGTGCACTGGTGTTTTCCCTACATGTATGTCTGTATGAAGGTGTTGGGCACCCTGGATCTGGAGATACAGGTGTTTGTGAGCTGCTATGTGGTTGCTGGGAATTGAACTTGGGTTCCTTGGAAGAGCAGCCAGTGCTCTTAACCCCTGAGCAATCTCTCCAGCCCATGTTTTCTTTGTTTTAACATGGATTTTGTTTTTCTTGATGAGGGCAAACACTTTTTTAATTGAAGAAATTTTTTCATACGATATATTTTGACAATGTTTTCCCCTCCGCAATTCCTTTCAGTTCCTCCCCACCTTCCTACTCACCCAATTTTATGTTTTTTTTTCTCACTGTCTTTAAAGTCAAACAAGAACAACCCCCCTAAAAGGCTCCACTCCTGCTCCCAAACAGAAATCAAACAAGCAAAAGACGAATAAGACAAAAAAAAAAAAAGCAGCAGGAACACTTTTTAAGTTGATATTTATGTGGGGATACCTGTGTTGATTTTGACCTCCACGGATCATTTAACATCTAAATATGTGTCTTCTTGTTAAAACCGGGGATAGTGGGTAGGCAGAGGGCTGAGGTTACCACTCCCATGCACTAGAGGCCATGGATTCTGCTGGGTATCTGCAGCATGCAAGACAGCTGTGTCTGACTGCTTCCTTGCAACCATTTTCTCATCTCAATCCCCATAGCACTCAAGTGAGGAAACTCTGTTGTATCTGCAAGTCCTTCCTTAAGTAGTGCTAAGATTGAATAGCTGTCCACATTGTGGTGTTTTCATAAGTATTTAGTTATCTGCTCCTTTCTCTTCCACAAATAGAAATCATGATATTTTTGTGC
>CABHPP010142006.1:28688-52267 GCA_902168425.1 Peromyscus attwateri | reverse complement strand
GTTATATTTCCTTGAAGTAGTAATTTAAACCACATTTAAAATGGAAATATATTTTAAACACTACTATTTTTTTCTTTTATAGTGATGTTGGTGTGGGTGTGTGTGTGTGAGCCTAGGCCATCAGTCAGCCTTGGGACATGCCCAGCTCTTTATGTAGGGGTTGGGAATCAAAGTAATGTCCTCTTGCTTGCTTAGTAAACACTTTACTGACTGAGCCAACTCCCAGGCTAGGCTATTCCACTCATGGGCATATACCCAGGATTCCATATTCTACCCCAGAGATACTTAACACATCTGTGTTTATTGCTGCTTATTCTTATATCTAGGAAATGAAATCAGTCTAGAAGTCCATTAACTGATAAACAGATAATAAAAATATTACAAGCCCACATGGACAAATACTACATATTTGATCTCATAGGTGATTTTAGCTTCAAATCTTTAGGTTTATATTTGCCACTTGTGGTATCTTTAGAAGCCCCATAAATGGAAAGGATACACTGGAGTGGGTGAAACCATAAGAAAGACATGGCTGACAACAGAACATAGGCAACGTGTAAGTGGGAAGGGCAGATACTCAGGTGGAAAGGTTAAAGTGAAAGAAGGGGACAGAGGCGGACGGATTCATTAAGTGAACTACAAATAAGGAATATATGAAAAACAGTTGCTGTGGGATGTTCTGTATGGCAAATGTGTTGCTAATAAAACACTGATTGGCCAGTGGCTAGGCAGGAAGTATAGGCGGGACTAACAGAGAATAAAAAGAACAGGAAGGTGGAAGGAGTCACTGCCAGCCACCGCCAGGACAAGCAGCATGTAAAGATGCCGGTAAGCCACGAGCCACGTGGCAAGGTATAGATGTATAGAAATGGATTAATATAAGATATAAGAACAGTTAGCAAGAAGCCTGCCACGGCCATACAGTTTGTAAACAATATAAGTCTCTGTGTTTACTTGGTTGGGTCTGAGCGGCTGTGGGACTGGCAGGTGAGAGAGATTTATCCTGACCGTGGGCCAGGCAGGAAAACTCTAGCAATAAACAGTACTATTTTATAAGCCAATTTAAAATGTGTTTTTGAAAAAGGAATGAGAAGGGAGTTATGTTATACGGCTGGATATTGCGGTTCTTCAAAGAGATGGTTTATAAACAAAAGTTGCAGAACAAGATTTAGGATACCTCCTAATGAACAGTGATCATGCAAAGTCCAGAAGCACCCTCTCCTGCTACCCGCCCCCCTACTTGCCCCCTACCACCAATATAAGGGAAAGCTACCTTGAAATGATCTGGAAGTTTCTTCCCTGACTGCTAGCTTTCATTAGTCCTAGACAGGGCTATGTCGGCTTCTGGAGGGTAAAAGGCATTAAAAAGAGCATTCCGCTTTGAGCCCTATGAACTGTAATACCAACTCGACAAGCAAGTTGCACTGGCAACAGTGGTACAACTTATATGGGGGTAATCAACTCCTCTCTGACTGGATTTGAAGCTCTCTTTACCTGAGGAAATTCATTACTGGTTCTATAAACCTGGTCAACAACATCTGGGTAAAGAGGCCCTGAGCTTTAGGTAGGGAATTTACTACTGTTGTTTAGCTAAATTGTCATGGTGTCTTCTAAAAAAAAATATTTATGCTTACATCCATGGAAATTGCTACCCTTAGACTTAATTATAGAAGTTTCTCATTACAATGAACATTACTGAATGCAGAGATTCATGGCTTCATAATATGCTGAAAAATAAGTGACGTTTGAGTGCTTAGTCCTGAACACTACATTTATACTATCTCTTTTAAGTCATGGGAACATCTTGGAACAGTGGTAAGAAACCATGCAGGAAAAGTGACATGAATTGTTATCTTCTGGCCACTATACAGCTATTGCAACCATAATCTCACAACAGTTAAAACTCGCCTGCATTGGGCCTACACGAGTCTGGGTCGGTCATTCATAATCAGTCTTGGCTCAGGGAGGGGCTCATGAGTCCCTACTCCATCCTGATAAACTGCTGACTATTGATGAATTCTGAATGAGAGACAATCATTGTCTTCATTTGTATACCCACTGTCAATGCCGCCAGGTTCCAATAGATAACTTCGAGCCTACTGTCTTATAGACAACTCTAGCTGAACTCAATGGGCCACAAAACAGAAACATAAATGTATGAATGGGACTTGTAAAGAACTGAAGAGGCCTTGAAGAGAAATGAGAGATGGCGGTAGTAAGAACAATCAAAATGCATCATACACGTATGTGGAATTGTGACCAAATTTAGTGAGTCATTAAAATTGTATATTTCTATAGGCAAACAATTCTCTTCAAAATAACTTTGAAATAGAAAGCAGTATTCTTTCTAAGGGTGTTTTTTTTTTCTTTTTATGCTATAATGCTGTGAATTGCTATCTTATGTATGGTTCTACTTTCCAAATCTCTTACACAATGTGCATCAACATCCTCATGGACCACAGTGAATTGTGGGAGTAGGGGAACTCCTGCATCTCTTAGAAGCTGTACAGAGCCCGTTTCATGTGATCTCCTGATGCCAAACGCCTGTGGACATAGCCTTTACTTACACCCTGGCTTGTCACACAAACATCACTTTTTGTTTGGAAAGGATTTTTTTTTTATTGTTGTGAAAATACTTGGGACTTTAATTTAGAATATTACTTCATCCCTGTTTATATCAACCTAAATTATAAGAGCAAAAAGCTATCCTATTCAGATGTACCCCAGTCAGAGGAGTACATTAAAACTTAAAGTGCTTAGCTATAGATGCTGTCTTTGTATTATCATGAGATAAAATATGAAGTGAAACAATTATCCTTTAAAAACTTCTAAATTTCATTCTCTGTTTACAGAAATTCCATGATCTACTAGTTTAGCTTTTGAAAATTTCATTAGAACATCATATAATGTACAGATATCTTGATCTCTAATATTTCCTCAATACTTACAATAATGAGTCCCATTTCACTAGGTTGATACTTAGTGATTGGCTAGAAAGTTGACAAGTAATTTGTGGTTACAGGATCTGATGTGCTTTCTTATTGGGACAGTATTTTTGTTTTAATAAGAATTATCAATTTTCTTATAGAGCAGAAAGCCCTGATTCTTCTTTACTTAACCACTGAAAAAATGCCTGTTACATCTTTTTTTTTGTTTATTTGCTTTTTAATAAATTAATTGGTATTCTGTGGAAGAGATAGATATTTTAACAGGAGTCACTGTAAGTTCTCAACTTTTGGTGTATGTCTCCCATCTACAGAGATTATTGGTGCTGATTAAAATAAATAACAGTAAAATATTCTGCTTCGGAAGGCAGAATAAAAGAAGTGATACATGTTTGAGAGGTAAAGATGAGCAGTTGTTAAACTGCCAAGTCTAGACTGGGCAGTGCAAGGGAAATATTTCCTTGACATTTCTTTCCAAGTGATTCAGCTTCACAAGATTAAAATGTGTATTAATCTTCTTACAAACATTAGTTTGGAAGGATTCATACTATTTTACACAACCAGTAAAATAATATATGTTAACTGAAATATATGACACTGAAGTAAGAAAGCTTTTCACTTTTGTTTCTTTGCTATTGTGACATATTTTATTTTGAAATTAAACTTCTCACATTTGGATGGGAACAGAGTATGTTCTTTAAATCCTGGTAAGGAAAACATGCAGGATGGGTTTGGATTAGAGGACAGAAGGCAATTCTCTGAGTAGCAAGCCAGTTTTCACGAGGGGGCGTTCTGCTCCCCAGCACCCATCTGGAAGCATGAGAACAGACCTTCAACCAGGTTTCCACCCCAAGCACTCCCAGATACAGAACAAGGATAAGGTGTTCCCAGTGTAGAAGTGGAATGGCCCCATGATAAACTGCATAGACACGGTGTTCTAGCTGGCTATTTCACCAAATTCATTGCAGAGGAAAAACATAACAGCCTGACTCATACAGGAGCCATCATTTAACTATAGGCATTGTATTAAATACAAATTATTTATTAATAAAGCAACTATTAAATGACATGAGTCACTGTATTTTGTTGTATGGAAAAAATCAAGAACAAGGAATCATTTTTACATATGCAATTTAGTAAAGGATAAATATACCTTAATATATAAAGAAGATAAAATTCACTACAGTGAGCACTTAATGTAGGCAGCATTTAGATTGTGGCCTTATGTTTAACACTACTTAAATTTTTTTTTCAGTATACAATATGTGCTTCAGATAAGAGATGTTATCCTATAGAGAATGGTGTTCCTCCACATAAAAGCATGTGATCCTTTCCTTATATGTTGACCTGAGTAGCTATATAGTGAAGATATATTTCATCACAGATGAGTATGCCTAATATTCAGGATCCCAGATTCTCTGCTGTAAAATGATAGACTCTATGATCCTGAAGGTTTATTTTGTGACTTACACCAATGCTGTCTCAAGAAGTGCAATTTTAAATCTCCTGTTTTGAGTCCTTAAAGGAAAAGACAGCTGCATCAGAATCTCACGAAGGCATGATGAATTTGCTCCTGCTGATAGTAGAGGGGCACAGTGTTTGATAACAAGAAACATTTGATCTGTGGTTGGTATGTAAAATGAATTAAAAAAAACTAAAATAACAAGAAACAATTGAGTAGTAGAAGTATTTATAAATAGGAAAAGTAAAATAAATATTTTGTCAAATCCTCTATCTCAGAAAACACACATGCAGCAAATTTCCGCATAACAATATACGGTTCTACACCCATGCACATTTGCATAGCACTAATTTTGGACTCTACGTTACTACAAAAAATAGAGAACCTGAAGCTGGGAGGGTGGTATGGAGGCAAATTCAACAGGAGGAGGAATGGGGCATGGGGAAGTAGATAAAAACAAAATACTGTGTATACATGCTTTACATTCTCAAATAATGAAAAATATCAAACTTCTATTTCCTTGCTTCTGTTCATATTCTTATTTGAAATTCTGGGTACATTTATGGTCTAGCTCCAGATATGTATAACTTGCTCTTAATGGCTGAGGATTTTTTCCTATGCTACATGGTTCATGATTTAGCTTCTCATCTGTGGTTCTGTTGTAATATGGTGATGAAATCTACTACTTCTTTAGAAAAGACAAATCTTTGATAGCTTCGTTTATAATTGTAGTATTCAATAAGATTTACTGAGACATTGAAATTTTAAAGAGAAAAAAGTCACTTAAATATGTTAACATGAGTTTAAAAATTATACTTTATATTCAGTTTAACTTAATAAGTAATTTCTATGGTAAACAAATCAAATATTTTTGAAAAAGTTATATAAAACTTTTTTATTCACTTCTTTATAGAGAACATTATACACAATTTAATTGTACATAATAATCATCACCATATTGCTATTCTTTATTTCCAAATTGTTACTAGTATGAGATGATATGCAAATAATGACTATAAAAACAATTTCACTGAAATTAAAACAAAATAAATGGTACTTAATAAATAATAACTTAATAACCATTGCTTTTAATAAGCACGCAAACTTTATCAGGCTATCAGCATGAGTATAGTGTTAAAAACCTTGAATGATTTCTGATACTTTGCTGTTTTTTGAAAATATGACACTACAATGTGTTTCAATTTTGTCCTTATGAATGTATATTTAAAAAATAACATGGTAATTTTTGTAAAAATTTGAATTTGATTTTTAAGTGCTTAGACATACTGTTTATGAGCCTGAACATTTTATTATCTTAAAGTATTTGGGCTTAAGAAACAGGAAGTTTATATCAATTAAATATACTTTAGTTGAAGAAATATGAGTAAAAACAATTATAAAGTATTTAACTAAAATTTGGAAGTTTTATTAGCTAATTTTCTGTTACTATGGAAAAACACCATAACCAAGGCATCTTACTGAGGGAAGAGTTTATGAGGACTTATGGTTCCAGAGGGAGAATATGTAATGGGAGAGAAGATATGGCAGCAGCAAGCCAGAGCAGGAAGCTGAGAGATCATATATTCAACTACAAAGACACAGCAAAGAGAAAGTGAACTGGAAAGAGCATGAATGAATCTATGAACTCTCAAAGTTCACCGCTAGTGACAAACCTTCTCTAGCAAGCCTAGACAGCACCACAAACTGAGGACTAAGTGTTCAAATACGGGAGACTATGGGGGACGTTTCCAATTCAAATCAACATAGATAGTGATATTTTGTGTGTGCTCTAACAAATAAAGCTTGCCTGGATTATCAGAGTACAGAGCTAGTCACTAGAGACCAGACAGTGGTGGCACACACCTTTAATCCCAGCACTTGAGATCTCATGCCTTTGATCCCAATACTTGGGAGGCACACACTTTTAATCCCAACACTTGGACTGAGGAAACAGGAAGTGATATGGCTGGGTGGAGAAAGAAAGTGAAAATGTGGAGTGGAGACAGGAGCTTAGCCTTTTTGGTCTGAGGATTCCATAGAGGTCAGAAGTGGCTGTGGCTTTCTCTACTATCTCTCTAATCTTTCAGCATTTACCCCTTTATCTGACTCTGGGTTTTTATTATTAAGACCAATTAGGATTCACACTACAGCTTAGTCTTTTTTAACGTAAAAGGTTGATGTTGTTAAGGAAGCTTCTGTGTCCAGATTTCCTTTTTGTTGACTGTCTTTCTTTTATTAAGACTTTTTTTTTATTCATTTTATATACCAATCACAGATCCCCCTCTTCCCTCCTCCCATCCCTCCAGCCTTCCCCCCCCCCCCCCCACCCCCATTCCCTCGTACAAGAAGGTAAGGCCTCCCATGGGGAGTTTGCTGACTTTCTTATGAGGCTCAAGCTAGAAAAACGAATACCATTTTGAGTCATGCATCTTCCCAGACTTAACTTTAGCAGGGACAGCAAGCCCTTTATCCTGCTTTTGCATACAACTGAAATGCTCTTACTAAACCGTATTAGATGCTGTGTTTTCCAAAAGATAAAGGGATATTTTGATTGACTTTAGAACAAGTTACCCATGTTATTTCTGGAAAAGGAGAGAAAAATGATGCAGAATGACAATGACAGCTAGTAGAACCTCCACAACAACAACAACTAAATATAATACTACTGTAAATACTACTACTAGAACACTCAATAAAAGCCTCCTGTGGGAGGAAGGAGAAAGGGCAGCTTTATCCATTCTGCTGATCATATTTGTTAAAGTGTCCCAGGAGGCTCAGAGAATGAACTAAGCTGGGAAGTTGCTGGTGAGGAAGCTGTCTAAGGATCTAAAAGACTGTATCATTTCCAATGTATCAGACTTATTGGGGAGAAATCAGCAAAAATGGAAGGCTCCTGATTCTAATTTGCAGTGTCATCTGAACTAGTAGGTTGAATAATGGTGGGAAGACTGAAGGGAAAGATGATGAATTGAAAATCCTTTCTGATGAAAATGTCTTTGAACCCTTCAGGAGACAGGAAATGGGTGTGTAACAGAAGTGAGGTGAGGGGGGAGATCTTCATTGGAGGTATACAGTGTGAGTCAAGGAAAAGCACTGCTTTCCTTATCATATTGATAATGGACTATTGCTAGGAGTTAACAATTCTGTTCAAGCTCTAAATGGAATGAATCATCTTGTAAACAAACAAACCTGGAGTCTGGCTTATATTATGGTTGCATAAAGTTAGTTAGCCCAACAAGATGGACTATCTCAGGACAGAAGATTCCATAACTACTCAAGCAAGCACAGCACCCTTGATGTGTTGACTTTTTACCTATAATACTTGTCTTCAGGCCTACCTGCCAATACCTCTGAAGTACCTGCCTAAATGGTAGCTTTGGCCACACTGAACAAGCAGATGTTCCACTGCACTCATGGGGTATCCCTCTGTGTTTACCTGTGATGTATACCTTCATGAGTTCTTAGAATAGAAAGCTTTTGTAACTGACAGTTTCCAAAAAGAAATTGCAGAAGGATAGCTTTAAAAATGGCCCTTAAAATGAGACTAATACACAACTGCCCATGATTCAGACCCAAGCGATTCTGTTTAGGGGAAGAAATAATAGCTTGTTTGCAGTCTGTGACTCTTCCAAATTAGCAAAATTACTCAGGGCCAAATTATCTTCATGAAAAAGTAGGTTGGGAAAGAATAGAAGAATATCCAGGCTGAGAATTTGTGGTTTAGTTTCTTTCCTAAATGCAGTAGATTTCAGATTGGTTCTTAGTTAACCTATATATAAAAATGACTTAAACAACTATAGAAATTAGGCTTACTATATAGGTAAAAATTCCCAGTAAGTGTGACTGATAATTCAGTCTTTTAATTGAAAATGAAGCATAGATATGTAATACATTATTAATGATTTTTGTCATTAATAAAATTCACCTTACTCTTTTTTGCTCCAGGTAGTTTAGATGTAATTGTGCTCCATAAGCTCATAGGGAGTGGCACCATTAGGAGGTGCTGCTTTGTTGGAGCAGCTGTGGCCTCCTTGGAGAAAGTATGTCTACACTACTACACTCAGTGTGGTAGACAGCTTCTGTTGTTTGTGAATCACTATGTAGAATTCTCAGCTCATTCTCCAGCACTGTGTCTGCCTGCATTGCACCATAAACATAATGGACTAAACCTCTGAAACTGTAAGCTCTGAAACTGAATTAAATGTTTTCCTTCATAAGAGTTACCATGGTCATGGTGTCTCTTCACCATGTAGAGCCTAACTACACACACACACACACACACACACACACACACACACACACCTATAAAACTATCAAGCAATGGATCTTATTTGCGAGAGAAACAAAAACACGTCTTCTGCTTTCAATTGTCTTTGTAAAGTCAGCTTTGTCAACAGTTCTTAGCCTTCTGGGAATAAAACCCATTCATATCTAAACTTTAAATTGAAGAAGGTAAAAGGGTAACAAAATCAGAGATAATAAATTGAATCACATCAAAAAATAAAAGTGTTTTCAAATTGTTAAATTAATTGAATTAAAAGAGATGACAAAAAAACTGTATAGAAGCTATGACTGCACAAAGATCATAACATTGACAGATCAGAATAAACCTTAAATTACTAACAAAACAATTTGAAAGAATGTGAGTTAGCAAAAGACTAACCAAGAAAAGTGTCAAAATAAAATCAACTATCCTAATACTTCCACTTCCCATCAAAAAACTAAGAAATAAGAGGTAAATTTGTTCAAGTTTGAGTTTGAATATTTGCCATAGTGTCCAAACTGTGCTCAGTCTAAATCTACAGTGCAACGAGTTTCAAACCGCTAAAACAATAGAAGTAGTGGTCACCACATTCATGGGAATTTTCCTATAAGCACACACTCTGCTCTCCATTATAGATATATAATGGAGTGTACAACTGCTTCTCAGATGTACACTGTTGTTCCTGTTTTTATTCTTTCCTCTTTTGGGGGGCCTGTCACTGAGCTCCCGAATAAATCACACACAGAGATTTATTCTTTCTTATGAATGCCCAACCTTAGCGTGGCTTGTTTTTAGCCAGTTTTTCTTAACTTAAATTATCCCACTTACCTTTTGCCTCTGGGCTTCTATCTTTCTATATTCCATATACCTTTCTTTACTTTTTACTCCATTGCTGGCTGTGTAGCTGGGTGGGGAGACCCTGACATCCTCCTCTCCTTCTTTTCTTGTTCCTTGATCTTTTTTCCCCCAGATTTCTCTTCCCACATATTTTCTATGCCTGCCAGCCATGCCTATTTCTCACTCCTGCCTCACTATTGGCCATTCAGCTCTTTATTAGACCAATCAGATGTTAGACAGGCAAAGTATCACAGCTTCACAGAATTAAACAAATGCAACATAAAACAATGCAACACATCTTAGCATCATTAAAACAAATGTTCCACAGCATAAATGAATGTAACACATCTTAAAATAATATTACACAACAGTATACCAAATAAACAAAGGCAAAAAGAGGCTGTGGGTGATATCATCACAAGATGAAGAACAAGTGCAAGAGGAACCATGAGTGACTGACTCCATAAAAGACTGAACTTGGCCGGGCGGTGGTGGCGCACGCCTTTAATCCCAGCACTCGGGAGGCAGAGGCAGGCGGATCTCTGTCAGTTCGAGGCCAGCCTGGGCTACCAAGTGAGTTCCAGGAATGGTGCAAAGCTGCACAGAGAAACCCTGTCTCGAAAAACAAAACAAAAC
Source organism: Peromyscus attwateri (assembly GCA_902168425.1). Classification (NCBI taxonomy): domain Eukaryota; kingdom Metazoa; phylum Chordata; class Mammalia; order Rodentia; family Cricetidae; genus Peromyscus; species Peromyscus attwateri. The sequence goes on along the minus strand of CABHPP010142006.1, from coordinate 42,123 downwards.
AAAACAAGAAAAAAGACTGAACCTGATATACTCTATGCAGCAGAGACTGACTCCATGAAAGACTGAACCTGATCTACCCCATGCAGCAGAGATATGCAAAGAGCTGATCCTACAGACATTCCTGAAGGGAAATCGGTTTGTCAGCTTTCTGTTAACAACATTTAGAACTGCCAATGAGGGTAATAAGTTAAGTCAATGGGGCTAAAACTAATACAGAAAATATTCACTTCTGATATAGAACGTTTGGACAGTTCAGTAATATTTCCTGGTTAGCAGAGTTAAGACAGCTGAGATATCTAATAAGATAAGAACAGTCGAAGACCCTATTTCAGAGTTAATAGGCAGATCATTACAAGCATTGACCAAAGCAGTCCCATACTGACCTAATCAAAATCCAGAATGAAAATTATCATAAAGTGCATGATGAACCAATTAGGCAGGGGCTGGGTTGATTCTATCTGCTCAAGTATCTCAGCTGGGAATGGTAAATTAACAAGTAAAAGGAAATGAGGGAGAAAAAGCACTCAGAGGCAGGGACATTAGTTTAAATTCTGTAAAAGTTTCAGAGAGAGAGAGAGAGAGAGAGAGAGAGAGAGAGAGAGAGAGAGAGAGAGAGAGAGAGAGAGTCTAAACTTCAATTATAGGGAAAAAAAACAACTTAGAAAAACATGTGCACAGCTCTTAGGCAAAAGCTGGTAGCCTTACATCATCTTCACTCTCTCAGGAAGGGATGTTTCGTACTGTCCTACTGGGTAGGTAATAAAGAGATACCTCCATGAAGTCTCTTCATAAATGTTACTTCCTGAAAATGCTTTAGAATTCTTGCACATGTGGAGCATCTGAGTTGAAATTGAAGATGATTGTGAACTGAGCCAACTTGCTCATGTGAAGCAAAGATGATGTGATAGAAATATGACAAGCACTTCGTCTCAGAAATGATGGCTCTGCCACTTCCCACATTCCTGTTCTCTCACTGTTTTGCTGCTTCTTCTTTATCACATCTAGATCAAATATATTTTTGGATGCAAAACAAAGGGTCAGAGGGCAATTTTCCTTTCATGACATATTCTCTGGAAATGCTACAATTGGGCAAATCCAGCAGAAGTCCTTTTAATAGAGGAGTAATAGAGCAGAATGAAAATGTGAGAAATGGCAGATGAGATTCCTCAGCACTGTGTCCTGGACAAAATACTTTATTGTTATCACTTCCCTTTCCTTCACTTAGATCCCAAGGTTTGTCTTTGTTTATCTATTTAATTTTCTTTAAAGTTAATAGGAGAGAAGTCCTCACAGAGTCCTAAAGAGTGTCTAACACTATTCATACTTTAATATTTTAATTGGAAAATAATAATTAGGTAATTAAGGAACATAGGTGAATTGTTTTTCAAATTGGCTTTGTTCTCTGGAAAATCAGATTGTTCTCTATGGCCTTTTCATGGCTTTGGTGAATCTTCTAAGCTATCTTCCTCCTTTCACTCTGTTGTTACCAGCCTGTCTATGTCTGTGTGTCCGGTCACAGTCCACTAACAAGCCCCTAGATTGAACTGAACAGATCTCATCACTCTAAATATTTTGAATTGTGTTCAAATACATTTAGATTGCAGAAATCTTATTATTGACTTGGAAGGCACAAATCATATTAAAAATATATAACTTAATTTTGCCATCACAATCATTTCAAATTACAGTAGGAAATTTTAGTAAAAATATAACACATTTTCAATGCTGAAAATATGCATCTAAGATTACTTAACAAAAAGCATCCCAGGTTCAAACTAAGCGTGCTTACAGTGATTTGCAATAAAGCAATCCTTAAACATGACTGTCCAGGATGGAATTGACTTCCTGTGTAGATAGTCTGTCACGTATATCTCTGAATCTGGGACAGTTAAGATTATTTCACATACCTCTTCATGTGATTCTCCACTTTATCTTGATGTGGTAAGTCTGACTCAAGGTTAGTGTAATAAAGAGGCATGGATATTATGACCAGACACACTTAAACTGTAAACACAGCCTCAACCAATTGATAATTATGTGATTTCAGGACAGTTACTAAGCCTCAATCAGTCAACTTACAATGCTGAGAATATTATATTTAGGCTACTTTAAGAAGAAATGGAAATAAATAAATAAATAAATATGGAGGAGAAGGAGAAAACTCAAGAACACAAAGCTGCTTATACCCTCGGACTGACACACATGTCCTGAGTCCCCTTATGGCAAACAATGAAGAACTGTATTTCAGTGGAAAGCCCATGTGGACTGTGTGGGTGATGTCATTCAGCAAGCATGTAAAATACCACATTTTTATCCATGGAAAAGAAGGCCTGATAAGAAATAAGGTGGATAAAATGGGCTCCTTAATATCTGAGAAGACAGGAAAATGGTGACTAGATTGGCAGATGGCCCAGATTCCTGACTTCTACAAGAAGAGGCAAATGGTTGAAGAACAGATAAAGAAAATGTGGGACATTTACACAATGGAGTATTCTTCAGCTGTTAAAAAAAAATGGCATCATGAAATTTACAGAAAATGGATGGAAATTGAAAAATATCATCCTGAATGAGGTAACCCCACCCCAGAGAGTCAAATATGGTATGTATTCACTTATAAATGGATATTAGCCAGTAAGTAAATGATTACCATTCTACAATCCATAGACTCAGAGGGGTTAGGTTAAGAGGAAGCTCTTGGAGGTACGTATAGATTTCCCTGGGAAAAGGAAATAGAATAGGTTTTGCTAGTGTACTGGGGGTGGGTCGGGACAGGAGCAGAAGAGATCAGATAGCAGAGAAAGAAGAGATTGAGGGAGAGTATGGGAGAGGTAGCTGGAATTGGGGGCACATTTGGGGGCAGTGTGAAAACCTAGTGCTGTGGAAAATTCTCTGGAATCTATGTGGATGATCCTAGTGAGGACCCCTGGTAATGGAGGATATGGAGTCTGAACTGGCCATCTCTTGTAGACAATCAAGGCTCCCAGTGGTGGGACGGAGTTGCGTTCCTTTGTCTTGTTAGCTGAGGGTTTCCCATGGATATCTCCAAACAACTCAGACTGATGCTGAGACATAGGGTTGCTCTCTACAAACTGACAGTAGGGCCCCATTATCGCCTACAACAACCACACAGCTCACTGAATGTGGAGAGGTCAAGCTGATGCCTACATGGGGCCTTCACCTCCATGTTCTAGTCTCTTTGGTGCAGGAAGGTACTCTGCAGGCTACAGAAAGGGAAATATGAAGACTGACCCAGTCACAAAACCTTTGACCTACAATCTGTCCTGCCTATAAGATGTGCTGGGGCAATGGTGGCTCAGAACTTGTGGGAGTGGCCAACAAATGTTTGGATTAATTTGAGGCCCAATCCATGAGAGGGAGCTCTTGTCTGACACTGCCTAGATGGCCAGACACTGGAGACTAGATAGCCCAGAGCCATAGAATAGAATAAAAAAAAAAAGAAAGAAAGAGAGAAAAAAAAAAAGAAAGAAATCCATGAAATGATTCCTAATGATATTCTGCTATGATCATATATCTGTGCTTTTCTAGGGATCATCAGAGGAGACTTTCTCTGACAGCAGTACAGAGACCCACAGCTAGACATTATGTGGGGAGAGAGATTAAACTGCAGATCTTCACCTAGGTCTGGGAATCCTTCTGAAAAGGGGGAGGAAAAACTGTAGGAGTCAGAGGGGATGGGGATGGAGGACACAGAGAGAACATGGCCCACTGAATCAAATAAGCAGGGCTTCCATATGCTCACAGATACTGAAGTGTCAGGGATCAGCATCAGGTCCTCTGCATATATGTTGTGGTTGTTAGCTTGGTGGTTTTGTGGGACTTCTAACTGTGGAACCTATGTGTCTTTGACTCTTGCCTGTCTTGAGATGCTTCCTTTTGTTGGATTGCCTTGTCCAGCTTCAGTGTGAGGGCTTTTGCCTTGACTTACTGTATTTTGGTTTGTCTTGTTTTATTGTTGTCTCCTGGAGGACTGCTCTTTTCTGAATAGAAATAGAGTGGGAGTGGATCAGAAAAAGGGGAGGTGGTGGTGGCAGGGAGCTGGGATGAGTGGACGGAGGAGAAACTACTGTTTGGGATGTATTACATGAGAGAAGAATCTTTTTTTAAAAAGGGGCAAAATGTTTTCATTTAACATTTGGTTTAGAGGAGAGTCCTGCTCTTGTCAGTGTGGCAGCTCATTTGAGAATGGTGGGTGGAGGCATTTGGGTGTTTCAACTACTCCACAAACCCAGAGACCACACTGAAATTGAAGCCAGGGACAGAATTCCAGTCATGGGATTTCAATGGGATGATAATACAGCTTTCTGCTCGGCATCCTTGTGGCTCTGGTTCCTCTCAAACAACTCGTGTTCTCACAGGAAGACTGAAAGATAAAGCCATTCCAGTAGCAAAGTAATTGACAGATAAATATTATTGACTGCATTTAAAAGAAGATCTTGAGAACACAGGGACTGCTGCTTGGTCTAAGAGCCCAGGCTTGAATTGTTGGACTGTGATTGACATCCAGCCCTCCCTCGCTCCTAGAGCTTTGCCTGAAGTTTTTGCTTTTTTTCCCTGTATCTTTCTTCTTCTTCTCTCTCTCTCTTTTTGTCAGAAAAAATTATGAAAGTGTCAGTTTCCTTTTGCGGTTAATTCAGGAGAGATCCTCAATTCGAGCAGGGCACATTTTCATGCAAATACAGCAGCACAGTTTCCAGCCCCCTAATAGCTTCTTACAAATGATGTGCCATTACAACGAGGTTTATTTAAACAAATTTAATACATCTTTAATCAAGCTGGAGAGCATTTTCAAAGGTCACGCTCCAAATCAGGATCACTGTACTGAGCTTATCAAAGTATTAGCTTAAGGGGGAGGGAGAATTATTTCTTGGACAAGTAATTTTAGGCAAATCTTTATTTACATTTTTATTCAGTTATTAAATTTTATTCCTTTCCCTCCTCCTTCTAGTCTCCATTTATGAACCTATAAGAAAGTCTGCAAATGGAGCTATAAGCATATCACTGCAGCCAGGCCTTCTAGAGCAACGTCTTTGAACACAGAGTCTGAAAGGCAAGGACAAGAGACCAGGCGTTTCCAATGTCAGAGATAATCTTTTAGTGTGTCTAAAGCATCTTTGCCAAAGGTCTCACATCAGGCTTTGTATGCACTGCTGAAATGCTAATGTACCAGTTCTTCATTGGGTAAGTGAAACAGGCAGGAAAAGTTGCCATGATATAGACTTTTGGTCTTTCTATTTCTCTGCTTCCATTTCTTTTATGTCTAGATGTCTGTTCCTCCTTCTGTCTATGGATATCACATACATGCAAACAAGTGTGTGCTGCCAACATGGTGTTGTGCCCAACACTGTGCTGTCCTGGTAGTTTTAAAACTTCTGTTAATTGTTCCCTTCAACACTAATATGATTGATAAACTCTCCCTAACTTACATTTTTACATGAATATTTATAAGAGAAAAAGATCCGCTTGAAGCAACTAAGAAAACTTAGTTGATGTTTGGGACAAAGTTTCTTATCCAGAGCCAGGACCAGGAATCAATTCATGCAGTCTCAATGACAGCAGAACATTAGTGTTTTTATTAGTGGTTGCAATTCCATAAAATTCTATCTAAGACTATAAATGTCCATAATTTAACCCTAAAATTAAAGGCAGAATAAACTTGGCAGAAGCATAAGACTATGTGACAGTGAGAGAAGGTTTGAGAATTTTATCACTCTACACATGTACTCTCAAATTGCAAAACCATGACACAAAAGAGGATATAAAATCTAGGCACAATGAGAAAAGCACATAGCCCTGCCATCAAGTCTATTCTATAGTCTTAATTCACTAGGAAATTTGCTTGTAAGATTACCAAAACTAGAAGACCCACACAAAGAAGAAAATCAGAGGAGACAATTCTCTCCCCCCTCCTTTCTCTTTCTCTCTCTCCTGAATTATTATCCCATGAGTCTGGGGGCTCAAGCATTACATTCAAGGGATGTGAGACAAAAGTGACAAACAGGATGTACAGTAGAATTTTACATGGTGTCACATCCAGGACAACGAGGATGCATTCTGTTTCAAAAGATGATTTTTTGATGAATTATTATAAGCTTAACTAACATGAACAAATGACTCACATTCTTTCTGTTATCCTAATAGAAATTTTATAGCTTCTTGTGATATGTATCATCATTACCTCTAGATCATACTAGACGATTCAGACAGTGCCAGACTTTCTACATAGGGCAACTGGTCACACAATGCCTTCCTTTAGGAAGCATTGTCTGACTTCATCTTTTCTACAGCATTTTTTATTTTTCTCAGTTCAGCCAAATTCACCTCTCCCTCCTATTCATGAATTTCAGTATGGAACTCTAGAAATTCTGGCTTAAGGGTTATAGTGCCTATGGTAACAGAGCCTGTATTTCTGCTCTAAGATGAGTATAGGGTGTGGTGTAATTAATTCTCTCAGGCATGTTGTCAAGACTCATCAGTTTTACAGTCTCAGAAATTCACGTATTTTCACACTCAACGCCGATACTTTGATCCATTGAATCTGGCCTGAGAGTTTAAAACTACAGTTGACAAAGGTTTGTGAAACATTAGTGAAGTAAGAACACTAGAATTCTGAAACAGTTACATGAACTTTTTCATTTATTTTCTAGCAATGTTAGTCATTCATCCTCTCTAAGCCCAGGTTGAAAGATGGAGATCCATTCATTTATCCTTTCATTCTTCCAGAAAGCATTTATCAGGTGTGTACCATGTGCTTTGCATAAATGAATAATTCCTCTAGGACATTCCAGTCTAGTGGTGTAGCTGATTTAAATTTCATACATGTGTGTAAAGACCTAGAATTGAGCTACCAGTTGTCTCCTGGGATGCCCAAGTTCCTAATCTCTACAGATCAAATGACATTAACCTGTCTTAGGTGATGAATATGCATTTAGGAGGAAGAAGAGGAAGTAATTTTAAACAAGGAAGAGAAATATATTTAAAACATGGAGACATGAAACACGTTATCTGGAGGCTGAAAAATTCTATGGTGTGAAAAATGAAGGTTATAGGTTAAGGAATGAAGATAGGGAATGATAAGTTGATTCTAACTTTTTTCTTAGTGAAAATAGATTATCAGCTTTCTCTCTCTTTTTTTTAAGGAATGGCACACAAAGAGTGATTTACAATTCAAGGGTTAAGTTACTATCAGAGATGTAAGAAGCCACTGAGACAAGGAAATCAGTTAAGAAAGGGAACAAAGGAAAAAAAGGCTTAGGCAGAATCATGAGACTTTTCTAAATCTAGGTCATGGTGTTTATGCTATGAGGTTGAAAATGTAGAGAAATTGTAGACATAAATATACATTTACAATAAAAAAACACTCAGTGAGAAAAGTCATGGTAGAAATTTCCAGAAGCATTCATTGTTTCAAATATTAATTTTAATTTAACAGGCTAAAAAAATGATGTCATTGGAATGTGGGTGATCTCCTTATGCTATTTAATTAAATTTAAAATGTGATTTGATTTTGAGGATTTTTTTTCCTATATTGAGAAACTTGGAAGAGTGATAACTTTTCTGGCTTTGAATTTAATTATTAATCTGTATTTGGTTAAAATATTGTTCTGCATGCTGAGAAGATAACTCATTCAGTAAAGTGCTTCCTAGGAAAACATGAGGAAATTTGTTTGGATTCCTTGCTTGAACATTTCATGTCAAGCATTTCAAACCCCAGGGCTGGGCACAAGGGATGATTTCCCAGAATGCACTGCCTTAACAGCCGAGTCAATGGGGGAGATTCAGTGAAGGATTTTGTCACACACAAAGAAAGGTGAAGTGATATAAAGGAAGAGATGTGGGCTTTTGGTTTCCACATGTATATGCACACATGTTCATACACACACACACACACACACACACACACACACACCATTCTTGTTGCCATAGCTCCTCAAACAATAGAGTCCTAAAGTCATTATGGGCCATTGGGTCATTTTACATATTCACACCATTCTACATTTATATATTCATTTAATATAAAGAACAAGCTATGATACTCTCTTCTAATGGAATAATACAGGAGACTAATCATTCTATAAAATAGAAAGGAACTACTCTGAAGTACTTCTGTCCACTTAATGTTTTTTGATTTAGATAAGGATGGAAATAAAATTGAAAACCTTAAATATAAAGCTACTTTATTATTGTTGAGATTTTTAAACTTGGAGCACTTGTAGTTTATGCACAAAATTGAATAGAAATATATAAAATTAACATATTCTTCCTACAATGATGAATGAGCTAACATTGGCATATCATTTATATTTTGATTCTTACTCTTGAGGTAGACATGACCAGGAATCCACTTCTCCCACATACAGCTTCAAGAGTAGACCAAACAAACTATACACCCAAGTCTAGCTTAGTGAACCAGGGAGTTTCTTGGAATTACAGGAGTATGGATGACAGATCACTTACAGGGACATGAATGACTCAAAGGCAGCTGTATTATTGGAAATTCTCCTTCAGAATGTGTGACAAATTAAGAAACCTATGCACGCAGAACTTCTTACAAGATTTGTAAGCATCCTAGCCGGTCTAGTCTCTTGTCCTTAGAAATCTTACCACCCCTTTGGTGAGAGGTTTGTGGATCATTTAGGCTTCAGAATCTTGCTTAGCCTTGTAAGTTTTCTTGCTTATGAGCTTATAACTTTCATTTGTTTCCTGAGTCTTAACAGAATACCTCCAGGAGGAGATGTTTCTGTTTGGAGGAAATAGTCACACAACCCATTGTCATTTCACTAAACCTACTGCTAACATCAGTGTTCGATTACTGATGTCTTTTAAGTGTAAAATATTATTCTATTGTCTGGATGCATCAAGACTTACTTATTTTGTCATCTAGTGAAGGAATCCTTAGGTTCTTTTAGAATTTAATAATTACCAATAATGTTTCTATAAGCACACATGTGAAAGTTCTTTGTATAGATAAAGTCTCCAATTTTGGAAAGTTAATACCAAAGAATATAACTGCCAGATCATATAGGAGAATATGCATCATTTAGTATTATAAGAAACTGTAAGATGTTCTTCCAAAGTAACATTTTCATTTCACATTCCCAAGGAGCAATGGATGTGAGACCCTCTTTTTTCCACACTGTTGCTAACACTTTGCATTATCAGTGTTTTAGATTTTCACTATTCTAATAGACAGTTATTAAACTGTTATCTCACACTGTAATTTCCATTTGAAATTCACTAATAACATAATGTGGACCATCTCTTCAGACACATAATTGCATCAGTACATCTTCATTCATGAAGTATCTGCCTAGATCTTTTCCCATTTTAATTGAGTTTTTATTTTCTTATTGCTGAATTTTATGAGTCTTTGTGTAGTTTGGGTATCAGTTCATTATTGATCAAGTATGTCCTTTTAAAATACTTTTTCAGTTAGTGAGAAGTTTACCGAGGAATAAATTTGGGGTGCCCTGAATATTAGGCAAGGGTTCTCACAATGAGCAATATACTCAGCCACTAGCATCTTACAGAACAGAACAATTTGATTTTAATGAAACACATTATATCAATAATTTTTCTTATGTTGTAATTATGGTATTATATTCTACAGTATAATAAATGAACCAAAAATACACTTTCAAGAATTATCTTGTACCATGGATTATATTACATTTACGTAAGTCTAAATGATACTTTGCTTGTCAAGGGAGATTGAAGAAGGGCCACAGTAATGACATATTTGTGAAAGGATAATCTGTAGGAGTGATGAAGTTTCCTAAAATGTGAAACCAGTTGGAAGGGCAACCTAAGAAAATAAGAGCCCTTTGGAAGGCAAGCTGCTTCATATTGAACCCCTTTCTCACATTATTTTTCAGCTTTCCAAGTATATGCCATTGTTTCCTATTAGAATGGACCAAGCTACTAGAAAACAAAGAACAATGTTGACTATTAAAGAAGTAGGATTTGAAACATAGTTTTCCAGATTATGAGATGGAATAGGAGGTACAAAGTTACGCAGTGTACCTAGAAGAGGTTGTGTGTGTGTGTGTGTGTGTGGGTGTAGGCAGAGACAGAGAGGCAGGTGGGGAGGATGACAGGAGGGAGGAAGGGAGAGAGAGGGAGAGAGAGAGAGAGAGAGAGAGAGAGAGAGAGAGAGAGAGAGAGAGAGAGAAGCAGACAAGTAAGTATTTATTTTCTTTTGAAATTCCAGGGTTGACATTCCCCATTTTCTCCCATTGTTCAGTGGAGTAGTTTTCTAGTCTTTTAATATTGACCCATGTGAATTGAGGGTTTAGTGTGAAACCACAGGTCTTACTTACCTGATATTTCTGTTGAGGCAAGCATCACAGACACCACAGGAAACCACTGAAAGCTAAGGATTCTAGGATTATGATCAATGAGACATCACGTGGTCAAGGCAGACAAGAGATGCCAGGTGAATAGGAATGGGTCATACAGTCAAGCAGTTGAATGGAAGTTATGACATGGTGTATGACTGTTTTTAAGCACATAAACTTTCGATAGAAACATTCACTTAAAGGAGAAGAAGGAGCCTGAAAATTGATTCCCAGGCTGTTTTTCAACCATCACTCAGAGTGAATTTGGGCAAGTCTTTCAGCTGTGAGATATATGATACAAATTGATTTTAATAATGCATTCCAAATACAGATATAAATGACTATTGTGTAAGTATGCATTTCATACTATCTGCTAATTTTTCTTATGACAAATAAGTGCAATTTTATCCTACTTCTCGATTATTTAATGCTTACATCCTCATGACTGTGTGATTTTAGTTAGCTAACAATTAACTAAAAGAGTTTCTCAAAAGTAAAACATAGTAAATTCCTCTCAAGGAAAGTAAATCATGTGCACTGTATCACAAGTTTGTCAAGAAGAGGCAAGTCAGCTCATAAATACTAGAAAATAGTGTAATAACAAGTAGAAACATCCTTCACAAAATTCATTTCCGTCTCAAACATATTGAATAGATATTCATTTATTTCTATGAGAGTGTTTTTGTTTTACTTTTCTGTTCCACACTAAATCTTGTGGAGTCACAGCATTCAAAATGATTGCATTATAATTTAAAATTTTAAGTGAACAATGGTCAATATCATCTATGTAATATATGTATATATAAAATATGACACATGTATGTCTTTTTATGTAACCATTAGAGTAGCCCAAACTGAACACATTAATGAATTATATTTCATTTTGTATCAGTAAATTAAAGAAAAATAAATTTATTTGAATTTATTACTATTAAAAATCCAGAAAAATATATATAATTATTTTTATCTGTGAACTAAAATGATATTAACTAATCAGTAAACTAAAATACTTTTATATTCACCAGCCATTATCATTTCATAGTTTTATACAAAGACAGTTCACACTTAACAGAAAATTTGAGACTAAAGCACAAGTATGTGAGAATTAAGCCAATATCTCTATGCCATGAGATTCAAACTCTTCTTGGTTTCGATTTCACAAAGCTTAAGATAATGGTTATTCTTTATTTCAGTGGTTGGTGATGCCAATTATCACTTTGTTAGAATACCTCATCTTTTCATGTCGAATTCAGTGTTCATTTAAGATATGCAAAATGAACATTTGCCATTTTCACATATAGATGTAAAAAATAAATAACTCAGAACACTTCTGAAATTCATATTTGGAATATTCAAGCCAATTCCAAGGTCCTAACATCAATTCATTGATGTAGATCATTTAATTTTCATAAAAGCTCAGATATACTGTACACAAAATAATTGCCATAAATGATACCATAATAGAGATTATCATAGTTTATGGGCCAGAACTCCTAAACAAAATGATCCACTTAAAAATATGTATCAGAAAACTGAATCTTTGGCTCACTTTCACTTGCCGTAAGTGTTCTATGCTGCTAAGAGACCCTGTGGGAAAAATTTCACAACTTCCTTCAATGTTCATTTTTCTTTTCTTTTTTCTTTTTTGCTTAAAATGTCTCCAAATCAAGAAATGAAATGATACTATTTTTTTCTTCATAACATATTCAGTTTCAAAAATTTTGGAACAGGACCCACAATGGAAAATGTTCAAACTTTATCCTCTTGATAGATACTAGATAGATATTTCAGAATAAGATCAATATGTCCTCACATTTAAATAGAACATCCCATTACACAGAGCCAGGCTGTCAAGATTGGATTGCATGTATAATCTTCGTTAAAAGAATTAATGCTTCCAAATGAATAAGATGAAACAAAGTAGAATATCATATTCCCATTGCCAATCTCTCACTTTAAAGTCATACCTAGTCAGTCCATCAGCATCAAGAAGATAGGGACATCTGCTACACTTCTCTGAGACAGCCTAATTTACATATTTGTAAATATTAAATATAAATTTAGAAATTGATATTTCCCCTTTCTTTTTAAATGGTCATAAATCATTCACAAGTCTGAAAGTGCTGATCTGTTCCTTCTCGGGTTCTCTAGAAGTAAAGCTGTAGCTTTAAAATATTCTGTGCTATGACAACGTGCTTGAGAAGAAGCATCTTTTGATTTTATTCTCTCCTTTTGAGTTAATATGTTCACACTAGTATTTTGTCCAGTTTTGTCATGTGTATCATTCAGAAACTGATTATTTTTTCAGTTCCCCAATCAATGACTATTTGTTATTTTGTCTTTATTTCCTTATTTCATATATATTTGAAGTATTCAAAGGATGTAGAAATATTTATAGGTTTAGTTTCTTATCCAGAGTGTAAATTGTGGCAGACATTATATATATACCAAATAACTTTCATATATGCTAATTAATGTTCTATTCTATCTTGGAAAAATTTCAGTCCATTCTTTATTCTTTATTTACTCAAGCTTAGAATTTAATGTATATGTATACATACATACATACATACATACATACATACGGACAGACAGACAGACACACACACACACACACACACACACACACACACACACAATTTTTAGATGCACTTGTTGAACAAACAGCAAGTAACATACTGTCTTAGTTAAGATTTCTATTGCTTCAGTGAAGCACCATGACCAAAAAGCAAGTTGAGGGGAAAAGGGTTTATTTGGTTTACACTTCCACATTGCTGTTCATTATTGAAGGAACTCACACAGGGCAGGATCCTGAAGGCAGGATCTGATGCAGAGGCCATGGAAGAGTGCTGTGCTGTGGGATGTTCTGTATGGCAAATGTGTTGCTAATAAAACACTGATTGGCCAGTGGCTAGGCAGGAAGTAGGCAGGACTAACAGAGAGAATTAAAAGAGCAGGAAGGCAGAAGGAGTCACTGCCTGCCAGCCAGCAACCGCCAGGACAAGCAGCATGTAAAGATGCCGTTAAGCCACGAGCCATGTGGCAAGGTGTAGATTTATGGAAATGGATAACTTAAGATA
>CABHPP010142006.1:14571-28588 GCA_902168425.1 Peromyscus attwateri | reverse complement strand
GTCTCTGTGTTTACTTGGTTGGGTCTGAGCGGCTGTGGGACTGGCAGGTGAGAGAGATTTGCCCTGACTGTGGATCAGGCAGGAAAACTCTAGCTACAGTGCTGCTTACTGACTTTACTGGCTTGCTTCACATGGCTTGCTCAACCTGCTTTCTTACAGAGTCTAGGACCACCAGCCACCTACCACTGGCTGGGCCCTCACCCATAGATCACTACTTGGTAAAATGCCTTACAGCTGGATTTCAAGCAGACAGTTCCTTAACTGAGGCTCCTTCCTCTCTGATGACTCTAACTTGTGTCAAGTTGATGCACAAAACCAGCCAGTACACATACAATAAAATGTGGTCAGTTTATAAATGGGTGTACTATATGGGTGTAAATCAGTTTTCTGTTGTAAACAGAACAATTTTCTTTGGAAATATAGTTAAGTTCCCAATTTGGTCAAAACATAAATTATCCTATTAAATCAATGTTGAACATACTAATTCAGTTCTTGACTGTAAGGTCCTTGATACTTCAAAGAAGGGGAAAAGAGGAGGAGGATTTTGATAGCTACTTCCTGTTTCTGTCTTTTGTTTCAATTCTACAACTCTCTCAGTTTAAGAAGGGCAGTCAGTGATTTCTCCCATGATGAGAAAGTGGCCATGCACATCTCCTCTACCATGAGCATCTCCTGGACCTGCGGCTCACCTCCACTTCTTGAAGGTGCCTTTGCTGAATCTACCCTTAACAGTGTGAGCCTACCTTCATCTGTTTTACTTTTACCACCCCTTTTCTCATGAGTTTATGTAGCTTATCTAGACTAATTCTTACTAAAGCAGCAGCATTTTTGTCTAGTTAATAGCATGTTTTCTAAACCATGTTTAAAAGATCTTTTTAATGTCTCTAAACTCAGATAAAGATCCTAAGGGGAGAAGTTTCACTAAAAAAAAAAAGTGAAAAAATCAAACTAAAGCAACAGCAGCAACAACAGAACACCACTGCCAACAACAAAACACATCCCATTTAAGTTTAAGGCACTAAGCCTCTCAGACCTCGGTCCTCTCTGCTTCACAGGACTTTGATTAACTTCCTTTGTTCCTTTTAAAAACAACCACTCATTTTGAATATACTGTTTAGTGTCTTTCCATCACACATAATTTAGAAAATAAAACAGAGGACTTATGTCATTATGTCCAATAGAACAGAAATATCAGATGTCAATATTTATTGTTTTCAATGTGCTTACCTTCACATTTCCTAAAGAAATGCATATTTGAGAGACCTAATAGCAGAAATCACTCTTAAAATCTTACATATATCACACTGACCTTGGCACAAATTTTTGAGAAACTTTTTAGGTATAACACACAATACAGACTGACTTGATGATAAGCTAAAAACAGAGGCTGATAATTTATCTCTTCACATCCGCACACCCTGTTTGAAAACTTTGAATTCATAGCACAACATGTGTACCCAAAAAGTGGGAGTGAGAGAGTTGATGTCACAATATAAATCATAAGTATTTATGTATGCAAGCTGTGTCTTGCTAGTGGCTGATAGGCAATATCAGGAATCAAGGAATATCACTCATGAAAGAATAGGTAGATTGATTTTAATTAAAAAATAAAGCTTTTTGGTTTTTGTTGTCAAATATTTTGAGAAATTGAAAAACAGATTTTGAAATCATAACTTTTTTTGAATTTTTGTATGTTTTTCAGGAATCTTTTCAGTCCTTGGTGTCTTTTATAGACACCAATAGGTGGTGGCAAGCCAAAGATAGGCCAATTTTATGGGAAGACATTAAATAAAGGAGCAACTCATTTCCCACCTAGTCACTTCATTTTCTTTCTTATCAGACAAGCTAAGAACATTCGTTCAATAATAAAAGATCTTAATGATTAATTTCTAAGAATAACTGTTTCATAATTCAGATGGCTGTGCTCTATCCAGACTTTAAAAGGTCAACTTACTGGGCTTTAATAATTGAAGTGTGTCTGCTCTCTGTGCATATCGTGATAGAAGCAGCACCTGGAAAGTACACATGGATTTACCTACTTAGCTTTCGATCTCTGACCATTTCCCAGTAAAATGATCAAGCATCAGTCCTTGCCTTCCTGGGGGCATTGCAGGTGTCAAGGGCAATGGCGTTTTGGCACTGTTCTAATGGAGCTCAGGAATTTCTACTGTGGCTCTACTGAAATTTCCCTAAGCTTTGAAAAGGAAGCTAAAACAATTAGCTCACTAGCTATTAGATTTACACATACTACAAGCACTGGAAATTCAATAATCATACATTGCAAATGGAATGTAAAAACTGAAATATAATAGAAATATGTATACAGATGGAACAATTCAGTTTCTGTACCTTTAATATTTATTTACAAGGAAGGCTATAGGAAAGAGCAGCCCCAAGTGCTCTCATTCTGTGTTCATTTCTTTTGTGATATTGAAGAGTGGACAAGTCACTTTTGTAAGAACACAGCTATAATTTGAACAGACATCCTTATAGCCAAGTGCATTAAAATTTAGAAGAAATTCCCAAGAGCAATGCTCACTAGGGGTAATATATATGTATATTTCTATGTATACATATATGTATAAAGGAAAATGGGTAGGTCAGCAAATGTAGGGAAATATATTCATAACAATTAAATGCTTTCTTCTCATACTAATCCTTTTTTCTTTTATAGCGAAAGTAATAGCTTCAAAAAGCTGATTCAAAATGAGGTGGATGAACCTTTTTCTTTCTGTGGTGAGACCACTTCACCTTATCTTGGTTAGAACCAGTAAATAATTCTCAGCAGCACTGAGAAAATCCAGTTCAGTTTTCCTCATTCTAAATCAATCTCAGGTTTAGGAGAAGGTCCGGGCTTAAAAGTTATTACAACTCTACTGTTTTCTCTGATAAATTACATGAATAACATTTGAGACAATGCATTGTTAAATATTTATGTCTAGTACTATAGAACCAAGGAAAGCATAAGAAGCCCTAGAAGAATAAATATATTTACCTAAATAAATTACTAAGACAAATATACTCCTATGTGCTCTGTACCAATAAACAGTAGGTATTCACTAAATTGTGGAATATAAATGGTTCATTTCCTCTAAATGTACACTGAAAGATCTATAACATGCTACACATTTCCTGTGCTTTGCATATATATTTCAATATTCATCATGAAAAGCCTTGCTTATGTGTCAATATACATTACTTTGCATATATTAAGAAAGAGTTTTTTAAAAATTTTAACATTATGGATGTTTTTTACTATGAGGGAAAGCTTAGGTCTTATTTCATGATTAACCCTTTCACAGCTCATCCTTTTTTCTCTACATGACATTTGCACAAAATGAATTGCTTGCTTAGACACAGCTAACTAAATAAAAGCAGGCCAGGGCTGATAGTATGAAAAATGGATTTTCATTACTGTTTCATTGATTCTTGTAAATAAGGGCCTGAGGCCTGCTCCGAAAAGGCTGCAAACAGTAATAATTTAATCTGAGGTGACACAGACCAAAATGTATGTGGACAAAAATCATCCTTGAATATTAAACAACAGCCTCAAGACAGAGCAAAGTGTTGCAGGCGAATTTAAATGTATGCAGATCGGTGGGTAACATATTTAAAAACAGAAATTAAAGATTCCTGTCATAAATCACATTTGCTGCCATGGATATGCCTTGTTATGCTGGCGTTTAAGGAAACCTGAAAGGTTAAGGCAGTGGGTGCATTAAATCGTACAAGGATAATTAATACTTTTCTTGTGGCTATTTATAAGAAATGGAAAATGTAGTCAGATCAGCTGTGGCACTGGAGTAATTTGAGGAGGAAGCAACGAAAGCATGAGTCAATAGTTTTAACTGGACAAATCTCAAATGCTTAATGATGCGGTGTCTCAATTTGGAAGCCATTTGAAGTTTTACATGATATATGTATATATATATATATATATATATATATATATATAATTTGTCTCCCATCTTCCTCAGATTGCTCCAGAAAAAGATAATGATATTTTCATACAGATTTTTTTCTTATTAGTTATATCTCAGTCACGTAGGTAGTAAATACTATATAAAATAAAGAGTATTGCTAGCATGAAACATTATGAACTCTGCTGTACATAACATCTCAACACACTTTCTTGTGAATGACTAATTTACTTGTCACACTGAAAATTTGAATGGTAGCCCCAGAGGACACCCATGTCCTCAGTGGAAAAATCTACCTTTGTTGCCAATGAACTTAGGTTTATGATCACTCAATTAGTTAAAAATCCTTCCTTTCACATCTTGTGTTTTCTATCCTGTAAATTAAAACCAGTGCTTTTTTTTTTTTTTAAACCAGCATCATGCATTATGAAAGTCCTCCATAAGGCAGGAGGCATATGGCACCCAATCCTCAGCACCTGAAAGGTTCATTAGTCTTTCGCTGCTGCCTGCAAACTCTTCTTTGAGCTCAGAGAATGGCTACCCTTTAGGAATGGAGCTTTATTACTACGAGTAAAATAATCTCAATAGCATAGAAGCATCATCAGTGCAAAAATATAATCCATTTATGTTTACTACTTGGTTTCAAAATGCCAGTACCACCTGTGCATATCAGTAGAAATCTCTATGATTCTACTACAAAGTTGCTATGAAATAAATTAAACTATTTCCTTTACAAAAGAAATACAGAGATTGCACACAGGGAATTTTGTATTTACAAATCCATTAATGTTTTTATGATTCAATTCTAACAAGGAAACATCAATAAAAAGCCCAAATAATCATTAAATACAATGGAATTTTCAACGTATTTGATGTAAACAAGCAACAAATTCATGGCTAACATCTTGTTGGGCTGCTCCATGGTGCATTCTTTATTGGCCTGAGAGACAATTTGACTGCCATTGATAGGGCTTTTAAGTGAGGTGAGTCAGAAAACCTTGTTTACTCACCATTGATATCCAACACTGAAGTGAGGTGATAAAACCATTTTCACATTAACGCTTCGGCCCAGCAGTGAGGTCATGGGTACAGCAATAGCTATGCATCCCATCTTGAGTTACACTGAACAACTACAGACTCACACAGATCTCTACTTTTCATAGCATTAACTTCACATCAAAAATCTTTCATGATGATTCTAAATGAGAGAAAATTACTCTACTTAAAGCCATAGGTATGTTTTAAAATTGGAAAATACTTGTTCAAAAAATCAATCATGAGTGCAAACTGGAAAAAACAAAACTGAAAAGAAAACCAACTTCAGACTGGATGAAAGAAATCTTTCTTGGTAACATCTGCAGGTCTGTAATTGCTCAACTCTTTGCTGTGACTCAGTGTCCCGAGACATTGCCTCATAGGTAGGAGATGAACATCAGTACATCTGGCTTGAAAATATCTTGTGAGTAATGCTTCCGTTGGCCAATAGTCTTTCCAATTTGAGCAAAAATTGTATGGCTTTAGGGGCTAAATTTCCTGACATCCTTCCCATGTTGGCCTATGAAGTTCAGAGCATGTGATACCCTAAAATTGAAAGAGTGGAGCTGGCAAGGCCATGGAGAGAATGAGGGTGCTGGCTTCATAATCTGACCTCAGACACCCTAAACATTCTGTCTGTTTAAAACCACCTGGTGCTGTCCTGGAGGCACTTTGATAAAAGAAAGTAAGGCAAGGGATTAAGCTGTAATTTAAACAAAACTGATTATCTGTATTTCCGTAGGCAGGACCTTAAGTCATTTTAATCTTTGTTAATAATTAATGCCCTGATCATCAATTTTGTGAACAATTTTTAAATTCTCTGGCAGATTGTTTTAAACTTCAGTGCAAGGCTATTTTCAGTTTTCAGCGTTCCTTTTAGCTATTGGTATTAAACATACATAACACATTTCCCTGGAAGCAGATATAACCCAGCTGTTAAGGATAAGATAGGAAAAACAGACTAAACATGAATTGCAAGTGTGAATTTTTCTTGAAGAGAAAGCCTTTGTAGGCTATGTTGCAAGGCACTGGATCTAGGGAATAACATTTAAAACATCACTATTACTATTGCAAGATAGTCAAATCCTTTGCAAGATGTGACATATTTCTGTGTAATAGTAGAATATTGTCTAGACTATTTTCAAGAGTGGCTTAACAAGAATAGTGACACCACCTCCAAGTGCAAGTACTAGCAAGTCTAGAAATAGGGTTTGTGTACAAGGCAAAATATAAATATATGTCCTTAAATCTACAGCTTGAAGATATAAGGTGAGTGTTACCACTAGAATATGCCACAGTAGCTTCAATTGGAGTGAAAGATATGAAAAGACTTTTAAAGAAGTAAAGAGGCCAGCCTGGTCTACAGAGCGAGATCCAGGAAAGGCACAAAGCTACACAGAGAAACCCTGTCTCAAAAACCAAAAAAAAAAAAAAAAAAGGAGTAAATAGAAAAGAACAGGTTTACAGATATTAATCTCTTAAGAGCCATCACAGCTCCTGTGGGTGTGTTATTCTTGCCTAATAAATATGTCTGCTGTGTATGAATATTAACCCCTGAAAAATATCATGAGTGAATGTAGCACATGAACTTGTAGGCATTAATGGCAGCTGCCCTGATGTATTGCTGCAAGACAAAGTGACTCCAAAGTACCTCTAATGTCCTATCATGGCAGGCTTAGTGAACATCAATGCATTTACATCATCAAAGAGACAAATGAATTGACTTTAAATGTACCATCAATTGTGAACTCTGTAATTTGTCATAACTGACACAGTTTTCGATGTCCTGCTAAATAAATCCATGGAAGAAGCTATGGCTTCCAGGTTTTCATATACCTTTGGGCAGGAAGAGAGAAATTTCATAATTTCAGAGTTGCAAACGTGCTTTTGCCTCTATTCAGAGTAAAATTTTTTGGAAAATGGCTTTATCCAGTAAAGGCTCTTGGCACATAATCTTAACTCTGATTTTGATTCCCAGACTTATTAATAGTGGCTTTATTTTTATACTTAGAATAATAATTTTCTGTAATATTTGCATTTTTAAATTTTCTTTAAAATATTACTTAAAGTCACAAGTGAAATTTAATGTAAATAAATTTTAATAGCTTAATAAAGTGAAGGACTTATTGAACACAGTGGCAATGTTTTAAAGAAAATAACCCCTTTGATGCTAGAAGGACCTCTTTTCCGTCTAACTATAAAACACTTCCATTGATTTTTTTTTTTTTAAAGTAAGGTTTTAGTAAGAGTTCCTCTTAGTTGTGCCATTACTCTGTAGAACTGTGAAAGACACAGGAGTTTTTCTATGATTTTAATTATCACTAAAATAAAATTTAGAAAACAAGACTTTTCTATATTCATATCTTCCCTTAAAGTTTCCTTCAAATCCCTCTTTCTCCAAATGACTCTGTGAGCTATGGATAAACATAAACATCACATTAGCGACATTTCCTGAACTTAAATCTGCTCCAGGTCAGATCAGGGCCAAGCTGACCAGGAACAGACTCCTTTTCCTTCTTTCCACTTCCATTTCGGGTGAATTATGGACGACCCTTGTAGGTTGCCTCTGAGCATTAGTGTCCTAGTGACTACTCATTATCGCCAATTTGAAATCTACCAGATGCTTCAACCTGAAGCATTCTAACTCTCTATGTTAATGTCCTCAGATGTCACCAGTCTCTCAGTAGTGTACAGAAAACCCAGATAATATCTTCTACCATTCCTCTGTACTCACAAATAACCTTGCCAGGCTCAAAGGCAATCTCCAGTGTAGGTAACTAGCACATTCATTGCTCTTAGTCATTTCCACTGCTATCTGAGGTCAGGCTACCAATATCTTCCATCTAGATCCTTCCAACAGCCTCCTCAGACATTCCCCAGTAATGAGTCTATACACTTATTTCCAAAAAATTTCAACTTATAGTCATCTTTCTTTTAAAAATATTTTTATTCATTTCATATATATATATAATTTAGTTTGATCATATAAATTCCCTACTCTTCCCCCAACTCTTTCAGGAACTCATGTATTACATATTCTCCTTCATGTTTTTTCTCTTTAAAATATTGTTTTTAAAATGCATACAGTCCAATTAATGCTACTCATATACAAATGGATATAGGACCTTCTGCTGGAATGTGGTCAATCTACCAGGGACTACTCCCTTAAGGAAAATGAAATCTCTTTATCCTAGTGATCAACTCCCAATAACTCTTCAACTAGAGATTGTAAGACAAATTGCTGAATGGTCTTATTAAAAAAAAAAAAAACCCAGAGACAGATATTGGGGTTTGAAAAACTGAGAGATCAGAGGAACTGGACAAGCCACAGCCAACCTCACCTCAATGAAACCTCAGTCTCCAAAGAGAGCTACTTCCTGTCAACCCATGCCTATATGCTTTTCTGTTCTTCCATCTCACTTCCTCTCTCTGCCCAGCTACATCACTTCCTGTCTGTCCGTACAGACC
Organism: Peromyscus attwateri; assembly: GCA_902168425.1. NCBI lineage: Eukaryota > Metazoa > Chordata > Mammalia > Rodentia > Cricetidae > Peromyscus > Peromyscus attwateri. The sequence continues at coordinate 20,165 of CABHPP010142006.1, read as the reverse complement.
TCCAGACCTTCATGGTTAGTGCTATGATTAAGGAGTATGCCACCTCCGCCTGGCTGTGTTCCCAATGTATCCTTCAACTCACAGAGATCTGGATGGATCTCTGCCTCGTGAATGCTAGGATAAAAGGCATGTGCTACTATTGCCTGAATTCTATGTTTAATATAGTGGCTGGTTTTCTCTTCTGATCCCCAGATAAGCTTTATTAGCATGCACAATGTATTGGGGGACACAATAAATCACCACAAGAGATGGCAGTTAATGTGGCCCTTTCCCACTCATGCAAGAGTATTGACTGGCTTGATCTTGTTGCAGGTGTTGGGCAAACAATTCCTGATGTTCCTGAGCACTCCCTGAAGTCTGTATCTTAGAATATTTCCTTTCCCTCTTCTTAGATGTTCCTTGAGCCTGTGGCAGGAAAATTTGCAATATAGCTGTCTTACTAATGGAACAGAACTCCACAAACACCTATTCTCTGCACTTTAATTAGTTGTGAGTTCATATAGTGTATTTATTGCAGTCTACTGCAAAAAGACTCTTTTCAGGTAAGGACAGAGAACTTCGCTAATCTGTGGGTACAGATATCTCTATCTCCATCTCTATCTTTTATCTATCTATCTATCTATCTATCTATCTATCTATCTATCTGTCTATCTGTCTATCTCTCTATCTATAGCAGACAATTTAAAACTATGTCCATTTAGCAAATTAATATTAATAGGCTCAAATCCTAGGGAATATGAGCTTCCTATCCACAGTTTTTAAACTAGATTTAAAGTAGAAGATATGAGTTTCTTTTTATGAAATGGACCTTAAATGCAATTAGAATGTGATCAGCAACACCTATAATATTCATGCCGTGGGTGTATCTTGCCATGCCATATTACTTCAGCTTGCAAGGTTCACATTTGAGCAAGACTGATGATGACTTTTCTCCCCTAGCAGCCTTCATGGTATGTGATTGGTACTATGAAAGCTGGGTAGCAAGGAGGAAGCTTCCAGAAGCTGGCATCATTTCTTCTGAATGCCTCCTACAGAACATAGAAAATGTGATTATCAAACCAGCATCTACATGCCAGATAAGTATGTATTTGTCATTATATTGATAACTCAGGATTCAACAATATATGACAGTTTCTACACTTCTAAAGGCATTCTGCTAAATCCAAGAAGAAAAACAGTGCCTCAATTTAATGATATCAACATTTAATACCAGCAACCCATAATTTAACTGGCAAATCTATTGGGATAATTGTATAAATGAATCAGAAATAAATATTATTAATTAAATACAATGTGTAATATATTTTGTCTCAGAGAAACCACAAAGTGTAAATAGACTTTCCTTTGGGCCGCTAGCTCACAAATAACAACACAGAGACTTATTATTAATTATGAATGCTCATCCTTAGCTTAGGCTTGTCCCATTCACTCTCATAACTTAAAGTAACAATTTTATTAGTCTATATTTTACCACTTCGCTTTTACCTCTCTCCTATTCTGTGTATCTGACTTGTTCCACATCTCCATGGCACCTTGCTGTGCCTGGAATTCCCCCCATACCTCTTGCCCAGCTATTGTCCATTGAGCTCATTTTTAAAATAATGAGAGGCACCTTGGCGAAGACACACCTTCACAATATACAAAAAGATTATTCCAGAACAGCAAAGGGGAAAGAGATTGATATAAAAAAGAAAAGATAGGAAGGAGAGAAGGAAAAACAAAGGAAAGAAGGAAGGAAGAAACGGATGATGGAAGGAAGAGAAGCAAAGGAGAGGAGGGCAGGTTACTGGCAAATGAAGATGACCAGAGGAGTTATCTAAAACAGACTACTCTATAAAGTTAATAATAAAATCTTCCATGGAGAAGACCTGTCATTTGGAACAAACAGACAGTTTGATAAGTTAATCTATGACCTATTTTTTGGCCAGTGCTCTTGTTGAAGGATGAGCCAGGTAATTTGCCAAAGAATTGTTTCAGCTGAGACTTTGTAGAGTAACCTTATCAGACCAAAAGACAGTTTCCTAAATAGAGCCTGGCTTACTGCAACCCAAACATCTTGGGATTAAAAAAAACAACAACAACAACAAAAAAAAAAAACACTGCATAATATTTTATAAATCTGTGCTAAAGTCACATAGAATAATATCTTTTGCTTTTTAACACAGGAAAGCTGTGGATAGTCTCTATGTAAGAGAAATAGATATAAAACTTGGTGGCAGTGGTGACGCACGCCTTTGGTCCCAGCATTCGGGAGGCAGAGGCAGGCGGATCTCTGTGAGTTCGAGGCCACCCTGGTCTACAATTCGAGTTCCAGGAAAGGCACAAAGCTACACAGAGAAACCCTGTCTCAGGGGAAAAATTGTTTATGTGGACTGTAGAGATGGCCCAGCGATTAAGAGCACTGGCTGCTCTTCCAGAGGACCCGGGTTCAATTCCCAGCACCCACATGGCAACTCACAGCTGTCTGTAATTCCAGTTCCAGGGGATCTGACACTCTCACACCAATGTACATAAAATAATGTTTAAAAAAAAACTTGATTGTATGGATTGTAATGAATGAAAAATCAATGGAGTTTAGACATATTTAAAAAACCTTGTGGACTTTAATTCTAATAGGAAATTTATGGATACTACTATTGATATTTTAGAGACATTTGGTAGATTACCATGTAGTTCAGGATAGATGTTATGATAATAACCAATTATAAAAGTTTCTTCTATTTTGTCATAGAAATTCTTTTCATCAAAATTTACATAAAATTACATTCACCTTCTATAAAGAACAGGTAAAAACGGTACACACAATAGAGGAGTGTTGATTAATTGTTTTTTCCCCTAATATGGAGTGCTATTCTTTATAAAATAAACTTGAACTGTATCATTAGATACCAGTTCTTATAAGGGAGTCAATCACACTTTGCACAATTAATTTTTTATGTCTATTTCTCCTCCATAATTTTTGTCAATCACTTGTCCTTTTGAGTAAGGGGAAATATGAGTTTTTCCACACAGTATAGTATTAACAAGTTGAAAAGATAGGTTTTTCTACATTACCATTATAAAAATGAATTTTGAGATATGAGGTTTATTGGTGATAGATACAAGTGCAGCATGGTGTGAGATGCGGACATAATATGCTGTGTACTGAAATACCATTTAATTATCTAGAACTAACAATGAGTATTGTTGAGACAGTGGTAAATAATGGAAAATATAATGAATCAAAGCTCTTTGTACTTCACAGGAATTACTTCTCTTCCCCTCAAAATGCACGTTCTATTAGAGAAAATTATTTTAAATAATTATATAAATCACACACATTTTCCAATCCAGTTTATTCATTTAAAAATATGCACGTGAATATTATCTACGAATGCAAACATGAATGTTTGTATAAATGTAGCTAAATTTTCTGGAAGTTGTGGGAGGAGTCTACTAGGATAAGTTGCTAATATGGTAAACCAGAATGTACTTTAAAAGTATAATTGTTACACAACTGTCCCCCATATGCAGAGGGCCTAGTCTGGTCCCATGCAGGTTCCACAGCTGTTGGTCTAAAGTTTGTGAGTTCCTACAAGCTTGGTTCTGTTGTTTCTGTAGATTTTCCCATCATGATCTTGGAAGCCACTACCCTTTTGGAGGAGGGGATGAGGGGGTAGTTTGGGGGGAAAGGCTCGGGGTGGTGAGAGGGAGGAAGGATGAGAGGGGGATCTGTGGTTGGTATGTAAAATGAATATAAAATTTGTTAAATTAAAATGAATAAAAAATTTCATTAAAAAAGTATATTTGTTGATTCCCTAAGTAAAAAAAAAACTTTAAAAATAATAATTTGACTAAAACCTTCTAAAATCTTCTGAAATGCTGTTTTTACTTCAATAGATAAATATTTACATTTTAAAGTAAACTTGAAATTTCCATTATGAGAATAAGAATCTTGCTAATATTGTCAAGAGAACTGCTAATTAATAGACTGCATATTATCTAACAGACACTGCTATCAGAAAGAGATATTAGTTCACACACAATTAACTGTGTAGTAAGTCAAGTACTGTAAAAAGAAGAGTAAAAAAAAAACAAGTATAAAGAAGTACAGGGAAATGATGAGATGCTGAATCAGATAGAATGGATAAGCAGTGCCTTCCTTAGAAACCTTATTTTGCAGATACCAAGGCAAGTAAGTCAGGTATACAGATGATATCAACGAAAATACTTATAGACCAAGAGTTGTATGATGCTGAGGTAAAAAATATTTGACCATTCTCCCTGAACTTGCTAATTTCAGGTATCTGGCTACTGATGCTACTCTATGCTTGCTCTGGCTAGTCACTTCCTTGCCTTCACAGGAGTGTCTTCCTTATTTAAATATAAAAGTATGCAGCTCAGTCCTGATATGGCCAGAAGGAGTTGTGCTCACAGATATCTAGCTTCCTTAGTTAAGAAGGTCCTCCTCTAATGAACCTATTTTGTAAATACACTAATATGTTCAGCCATTTATTTTGTCTTGCCAGATGTTGCTCCAATAAGCAAATTAATTAGGTATTTATTACAGCACTGCATCTCACCCTTGACTTTATTATGCCATTTAATTGGAGAATGAGTATGTTTTTTTAAAAAAAGATACACTAACATCAAATTGACAGGGATGGACTTTTAATTTACAAATGACTGGGCTCAATCATTCCCATTCCCATATTTTGATAAAACATTTGTAGGTGTGTCTGAGAGTCTTTTTTTTTTTTTCAGGAGTGATTAGAATTTGGATCAGTGAACTGAGTACAGAAAATATGCTATGACTAGCATGGGCAGGAATTATCTGATCCCATGAGAACTCAAATAGAACAGAATAGAAGGATGAGGGTAGGTAATGTCTTCCTATGTTAGACCAGCTATTCTCTCCCAGCCTTTCAAACTGGAGCTCCTGAACCTCTAACCTTGCAAATCTGGGTTTATACTAACACTTTCCCCTCCCCCTGCCTTATTCTCTGACTTTTGAACAGGAATCAAGAACTCAAGAACTGAACCATCTGCTCATATAGCTTTCAAGCCTGCAGACATGGACTAAATTACATCAGTGACTTTGTGGTTCTCCAGCAAGCAGATGGCACATGGTGAGTTTTCCAGGTCTCCACAATCAAGGGACCTTTTTTTTCTCTCTTTCCCCAAAAAATAGTCACATAAATTCATAAATATCTTTCTGCTTTATTTATATCTCACATTTTTCTGATATAGAGATAGTAGACATTTTTATTGTTAATATGAGTAGATATTTGCATGTATATGCTGATTTTAATTCATTAAAACTAATTCTTTTTTATAGTTAAAATTTTAAGTTTAAGAACTCATTGTTGTAATGAATAAGCTATCTACAAATCAGGATAACAAAAAATGTTAGCACAACCTAGAAATTACTGTTGTTTTTCAGGAAAAGAAATAGAAGAACAAAATAGAGAAAAACTATTTGCCTAAAGGCCCAAGACTAAAAGCTGTAACCAATGTTTAGTTATTTTATAGTATGTTTGACGCCACTCCTCTTTCTTTTCTCTTTTTGTTTTGTTTTCTTCTCTCTCTCTCTCTCTCTCTCTCTCTCTCTCTCT